>CARXXK010001084.1:61551-130256 GCA_949089665.1 Macrosiphum euphorbiae | reverse complement strand
CGTACGATAATAATAATTAAAGTCGTCCGTCACTCGGCCGACGTGCGCTCTGCGGTTTCCGTCGACACCGTCGCGAGTCGTCTTCGCGGTGCAACGCTGCAGCAGTCGTACCGTAAGTGCAGGTACCACCGGTACAGCTAGCCAGCTCGTCGTGTCGTCGTCGTCGTCACTCTCGGAACGAAGGGGCCGGGGCTTCCAGAGGGTCTCCGGACGTCCGCGATCCCGTGTCCCTGCCGCTGGTGGCCGGAGAACGTGTGTCGGTGACCTTCTGCCGATCACGCCGGAAGTGCACTTTCACGTACCTCATAATATACCTCGATCCCCACATCGCTTCGCCTTGACTGCTGCCCTCGACCGAGGTGTCGGGTTCGGAGGACGCTTTTCAGCAACCCAGGCAAATAACTGCACGTCCGGCCCGTTTCACTCCTCTCCACGCGGCGGCCGCCAATCGCCTCACCCGCCCGAGTGAAGACACTGCAGCTTGTGTTGCCGGTTCGTCGATCTTCACCCCACTCTTCGCCGACCTTCTGCAGTCGGCCTCGGCCGGCCGCATCCCGGTGCAGTCCACCTCTTCGTTTCCGGTCTTCGCATGGTCGCTGAGGTCCAGAAGTGCAGCCCGTCCACGCTGCGGTTCGGACTGTCCGCAAGACTGCACTTCCGAAATCTCCTGGTCTTGGCCGATGACAGCCGCGCTGACCATCGACACGACGTAGTCGCTCAAATCAGCTCCATCGAACTCCTTCTCTCCGTCGTAAATGACTCTGGTTTCGGTTTCTGTAGAGTATAGTTGTTCAATTTTTGTCATTAGAGCTGCCACAACGTCCATCACGGAAACGTTAAAATAGTCCCGGAGGATCTCTTCATCGTACTCTCGCTGCATAATGGTGTGGAAAACTGTACTTAGTTGTTAGGTTTTTTTTGATTTTTTATGCGTACCTTACGCACGGTGTAGAAAAATTATTAAACAATAAGACAATATAAAAATAAAATCATAAGTTGATCATTGTATATATTATTTATGTGAAAATTACTATAATATTCGAGAGATGTTTCGTCGCGAAATATAAACTGATTCAAAATGTGTAATCGGTCGTACGCATAAACATCCAAACGAAAATCTCCATGACAACAAAATAATATTATACTGTTCAAAATTGAAAATATATTATACGGCCAATTTATTTACAAAGACATTACATATTATGTACATTTCAACATATTATTCATGTTAACACTAATACTTGTATACCTAATTGTAATGTAATAATTGGAATACCTACCTTTACAATATATATAGCTTTATATACCTATTAATAAAACACCTATATTGCACGTCACAATAATTTGTTTCTTATCTCAAGAAATAATTTTCATCCAAATATTTGAGGATTTAAAATGATGTCATTAGTTTACTCTAATATGGAATTCAGACTTATAATTCGTTTATTGACACTCGATCGAGACATCGAGTACCAGTCAGCTTGGAACATAGGTACTCAAGGCAATTTTCGAAATTATTTATATTCATTCTATGCTATTTGCATACCACAAACCTATTCACACCGTATTCACTATAAATTGACCAGGTAGGTAATAATAACATCTAGTAATATTGTATACAATAATATTATGATTTATAATCTATATAAATAAATGTATATAAATGAATTGCTGTTTGTTAGTTTCCCTAAAACTCGAGAACGGCCTGACCGATTTGGCTAATTTTGGTCTTGAATTATTTGAGGAAGTCCAGAGAAGGTTTATAAGGTGAATAAATATCAAAGTTTTATTATTTTTTACATTTTCTATATATACATATATATATATAAATGGAGCATGAAAAATTGTCATTAAATCATCAATCGAGAACGGCTGCTCCGATTTGGCTCAAATCTTTGTAAGATGTTCGTAATCGCCAGTAGAAGGTTTTTAAGAAAGAACATCTTAAGAAAATCCACCGGAAAAGTAGGAAATCTGGATGTAAAAAATACAACAGTGGCGCAACAGTGTATTATATATTGGTTGCTATATGGTTAATCGGGCATGTTTGTTGATTTGTATTATTACTTTTTGTCAATATATAATATATAAATTAATGTTTGTGTGTAGATAGACCTTTAGGAAGAAGACAGGCTATAATTTAAACATTTAAACATGTTTCAATTTGTTTTTTTTTTATTCATCTGATATTAGTACGGTTAGGTTAGGATTTTGTATTAATTGATTATATTAATCTGCTATAGGTTAGGTTACAACAACTCGTAAAAAAAAAAAATTACAAACAAAAAAACTCTCCTAACCTGTTAGTATTTAATATTTTTAATATAATAATTTAATTTGCGATAAATTGTGTCGATTATAACCTATAATATTTGATTCGATAGTGCATGATAAATAATATAAATTACATTTTTTTTCTTAGCATTCCTATACGTAGGTACTTATATAGTATGACGTGCACATATTTAATAAACCAAAATTAAAAATATATTGACCATTTATATGACGTATTACATATAAATTTTATGAAGCAAATAGTATCTTAATATAAATTAAAACAAAAATATTGTTTAATTAATTTAACGGGTTGAGCGCCATGTGAATTTTTATAATTTTTCCAATGTTACCGCGTGACAAAAATGTCAAATATTGGTGAATTTCCGTATACATTGCCATGAGAAGCACATTTGCAGGGTCTCACTAATATTATAGTTTTATTAAATGATACCCAATATGGCCAATATTAGTTCTCATTTATCGGTTTTTTATATCATTACATTTATGATTTTCATATTATGCATTATATTTTGATACTAATAGCTCATACCTTATTATATTATTATTTCTAAGACATATATAATAATATAATCACAAAACATCAGAAATATATTTAATTTTATATACCATGGCAATAGAAAATTATAAAATCATTGTATTATAAGGTAAGTTCTTCAAAATGAGCGATAATAAGTGCATATAAACCATGCGGTTTATTAAAACTTTTAAAGCTTTGATTTATACAATCTAGCATAGAAGAAGCTTATTTGTTTGAATATATAAATAATGCACATTAAATGATAGATATCTATCATATATCGATATTCGATATGCATAAAAAATTATACTTAGCGGTCATTATTCTTATAGATGTTAGTGAGTTCACAATCGTTTAAATAGTATAGTTATATAAAGATATGGTGTCCGTTTATTTTATTATATTGTATGAGCGCTAATCGTCGAATTTTTTTTGTATGCATATTATATGCAATAGCTGTGGAAGTTAAGCATAATATGTTTCTAAATTACTGTCTGGTTGGCTTTGCGATTGCTCAAATAGTCAGACATCAACCTAAATTATTATTATTTTTATTCGCTTTGTTAGAGATTAGGTACCTACTTTTATAATTATTGACTATTGTATCCGTGTGCGCTAAACTTCACGAGCTTTTCATTATAAAGTTTAATTATTTAAAATTGCAATTCTTTAAATTATCAGGCACATATACTTTCATATGTGTATGTTTAGAAGCCGGCCAGTAAAGTGCACCGACAAACCGTGAGTGTTATAATATTATTTATATAAGCTGGTGGTTGCAACAGGCAATCGATTATTGTATTATGTATAATATATTATATTATGTAATTGCTGAGCCAGGAGGAGTCTATATTATATTTGTTGTGTCTCTGTGAATTATGTATTGGTCATTTTATTAATATAATACAGCAACATACAGTTGTCAACATCATATTGTTTTATGTCATTTATAGTTGAATACACACCCTTACACATAACTAAAATTACATATATACACACAAACACCGTCTACCATACTTCATCGACAAATATATGATTTTATTTACTCATGTTTATGTTTATGCCCAATGCGTACTAGCAATCACTAATCATACAAAAATATTAAAAATACGGTAAATACTAAATGGACACTTTGTACTATCTATTGTTTGACTTTCATACTGCGGACACTTTGTACGGTGAAAATAAATTGATAAAAATCAATCACTTTGTACGATATAAATCAACCGGGAAATATAGTCGGGAGATAAGATAAAATTGAATTGTTCAAAACTTTAGATCGCGAATCAATACACTCCACACACGACCCATACTCTCTGTACAATATACAATATGAACCACAACCAAACAACAAAGTGTTTTTGGAGACATGTAAAAGTACATTTTTTAAGAGACCTAGAAGACACATTTGTAAAAAATATTTTTTTTACATCGTCAGCATACGATACAAGCAGTCATTTTTTGTAGATTGCATACACCGGTAGATAGCATACGACACGTGTGCCTTGCTGCAAACTTAATATAATATGCAAATGTTTATGATTTAGACGAATTTTGTCAAAATTCTTACCTTTAGTTTTGTTTAGGGTGGTATGTGGTTGGTAAAGGCGGCAGCTGTATCAACGTAGGAAGTAGGAGCAGAGATTCTCAGAGTGCCATCGATGGTGGATTTGACGGACGAAGGGGCCAGACACGAATATACTTTAATCAACAACTGACTCACTACTTCCTCTCCGTATTATGAGCTCTGTAGAGAGCTCTATATTACTCCCGAGTGGACACCTTGTCCAATACGGTGTATCCCGTATCACTACAAACACAGTAAGTGTGGAGAGGGGTGTACCGATAAGCATGATATCAATGGCACAGACTCCTCGGTGGAGTCCGCTGAATACAAAGTTAAGTTAAACTGTTAAACAAGAAGTTGTTTTATTAGTTAGGTGCAGTCTGAAGATTTATTTTACCGTCGACACGGGCTGGTAGGTATATCTGCATGCATTGCCTCGCCGATGTTGTTGAATATTATGCCGTTTCCATAATGTTAGTTTCTAGCTGTTTTCATTACGATGTAGTAGGTCTTGTAGGTGGGCGGCTATATGCAATAACTGCAAAATATATCGGCGCACCTTATGACGATCCTGGTTAAGCACTTGCAAGTATCCTAAGCTTAGGAAGTTGAAGTTTTAGGACGCAACGTAGAATTTGTGCTCCAGCACGCGCTCTATGTTGCGTAGTTGATCACCGGTTCTATGCGTCGGTACAACTTTCTCTGTAGTTTGCGTCGCGCTGGTAGTTTCTTCTAGATAGAGTGTACAGTATTGAAAGAATATATTATGGGATGAACATTCTGTCTCGTTACATGGACATGGCGTAGTGAACAATATTAAATATTATTGTTTGGGGTTAACGAGCGCGGGGGCCGTCGCTGATGCTGTGACGTCCGCGTCGTTCACACCCTCCGCCGGCCCACCACCGTTACATCCGGTCCGAAGGCAACCGCATCCGCCTCCTGAGGTAACCTAGGCAAATTTTAGGACACCTCCTCAGCCGCCTTCTCCGTCGATGACGACCGGCACTGCCGCGTTTCACCGTGACCCTGTGCAGAAGCCGTGCGCATCCGTACGCGGAGCCGAGGAGAAAGAATTGAAAACCTACTGCCGTGTGTCCATAACGGAGGAGAGTTTTAGGTCCATCGTCCTCTAGCCTGTAGCCCGTAGGACTTGGGATCTCTTCCGTTATAAGTATACGGCAGTAGGTAGTAGGTGCGTTGACGTGACCTTGCCGTCCGGCCTGACCATTGTATATTTCTATTTCTATTGTAACAAACTAATTTATAATGTATTCTATTTGTATAACATATTATGTATTAATTGTATTTCTGTGCATAAATTAATAAACCTGTTTAATAAAATATACCCGACGTATTTGTTTTATAATGTAGGTTTTCAAATTACCGTCACAATATTATTATGAGTTATTGAAGTCTCACTATTATAAGATCTTTTATATAGTAAAAAAAACTAAAATAATTGAAAACTGAAAATTGACGTTAATAGCTCAAAAAGAGTCAAAATATTTTCAAAATTGTATGGTGTAAAGGAAATGCTAATATAAATATTCAGTGAATTTTTCATATATCTACAGTTATTCGTTTTTGAATTACAACAAAATAAGGAAATCACTATATTATGAGAAATCGAGTGAATATCCAATGTTGTAAAAATATGAATTTCAAATGCTCATAAAAATTTAATTTGACTTTCTTATGGACATTTTTTTTGTTGATAAATTTAGATAATCTTATAAGGAATCTTGTATCACATTTTAAAATCTTAGATTTAAAAAAAAAATTTTACGAGTTTTTAACTCAAAATAATTTGCTAATATTCGTGATTTTTCCATATTTTGTCAATTTTTGGACTTTAAATGCTTATAAAAAAAACTGTGACTAAGGATTTTTAATATTTTTCATCTGCCTTTGAAACAATATACTAGGAGCTTTCTATTAAATTTTAAAGCTTTTTTAACCAACAAATAAAATTTTATTGATATTTCTAGAAAAAAAACTAAAAAAAAATTGAAAATGTAAATATTCCTTAACAGTTCAAAACAAATCATTATAATATTTTGAAAATTTCATCGTATATAGAAAATGCAAATATAAACCACCAGTAAAAATTTCATCTAGGTATCTGTTTTAAAGTTAGACCAAAAACCAAATTCGATTTTGAGTAAAAATTCCCGTTTTTCCTTAATTTTTCTTTATTTTTCTTGGCGCTTTTGAAAATTACTGGGAGTTTTAAATTTTGACCTTCTTATGGACATTTTTTTTTTGATAAATTTAGATAATCTTATAAGGAGTCTTGTATCACATTTATCCATCAACGATATTCACTTTCTAATCGAACAACATACTGAGGTTAAAAATCGAAGCATTATTTCGATTACTTATCGTATACACAGACACAAAAATAAAAAAAAACACACACATTATTGTAAAATCAATACATTCATCGTTCCACTCAGAATCTAATAATTATAAACACTTGAAATTTGTATCAAATGTTTATTTTATCAATTAATATACTTGATAAAATTTTCAAAATGTATTGACCTGTTTCAATTTGTTTACGGACATTTTCAATTTTCAATTTTTTTAGTTTTTTTTTCTATAAATGTCAATAAAATTTCATTTGTTGAGTCAAAAAAAGTGAACATTTTATACAATGCTCCTTATATATTGTTATAATAGCAGTTAGAATACATTACCTAACACTAACTTGTTCACAACAAATGTTCAGGTAGCAATATTGAGCAAACGTTGAGGTTTGAGTAAAAAACAAACAATTACAGAAAATTCATTTGGTAATTAGGTATAATAATATATCTATGTACAATTAGTTTATTCTATTATAATATTATTATCCAGAAAATAAATAATAATGAAAAATTGACAATTCCACCAAGATAAATTCGTCGTCATTTTATTGTCAGTTGTACATAATATTATTATAATACAACAAATATTGTTGGAGGAAAAATACAATGTTAAGATATTTTATATTTGTATAAGAATTCTTTTGAATATTTTCTAGTTATATGCATTTAATTAGTTCAAGTATAATATTGATATTCTATGTACTTACTACTAAACCGTGTGTATACTACAGACTGTACTCTATATACATATATTTTTTAATTCTGTAGCGGGACATGAAACTAGACTATTGAATCATCAATTTAGTAAAATTTTAAAATATGTGTAGGGTACCTAGTACTGAGTATTGAGTAATTTAGGTAGGTAAGTGAATTTAAGACCTATCACAGAGATTAATGTATGTTTAAAAAATGAAAATTTTCAGGAGAGACAAACAGTGGCGTCATTTCAGTTTTCAATAGAGGGGGGCCAAGGTTTTGACAGACCCGAATTGGTAAAAAAAAACCAATCGCTTCGCTCGTTATGTTATTTACATTTTTTTATGCTCCCCTTTTTATTAACTAGGACAACTAGGTAATATACTTTTTAAATAGAAGGTGGCAGATTTTTTATAAACACAATTGTACACCTATATCAATCAGAAGTCTACAAACTATTATGGCAATATTTATTAAACGTTGTTCGGTAAACAAAAATATTAGTAGTTTATGAAAGGATATCTTCTTTTTCTTTATTTTTGAAAATATATCAACTACATAATCTATAAATCAATTTTACCTGATTCATCACTTATCGCCTATACTCTATAGGTATACGATAAATTTACAAATTAATATTATTTTAAATTTTAATATTTATTTTTTTTATTGCTTGCATACTGGTTCAAGTTTCGTCAGTTTATCAAACATACCAGAAACTATTTTCGATTCTTGAGCGGTTTGCGGTAATTTTATATTTTTAGCCGCACCAACCATTTTTTTTTTTTTTTGTCATATTTTGCGAAAATTAAAATATATAAATTATGAAAACACTCGTCGCGAAAAAATAAATTTGAACTCAGCTAAATTAACACAATACGCAGAATACTTGAATAGCTTACGATACGCGACCGTCGCAAGTTGAATGCATAATCAAAAACATATCAAATTTCGACCATTATAATATTATTGGTAGACGGGATTGCAGGTAGGTACGTACAAAGCGTTTAGTTGTCTATAGTGCTACGATTAGGGACCAAGGAAAAGCTTAAGCTTAACACTAATTCTTTACAATAAACTTTTAGCTCAAAAATAAAACAGAGATCTGACATTTACCTCCTCATCTTCAGCGATAGTGGTGACCGTGGTGTCGGAAGAACAATGTTCGGACGGTTGTGGAGGGGGTTCCCGCGAAAGTCATCCCTGTATTTGCGACGGTTAAACGATCACAAAATTAATAATTATAATATTATTTTCTCTAGTCGAAGGTGGATAAGTCAAAAAGGCAAACATTTTTACCTCGCCATACGGAATTGGTTCCCGATAAAAAAATTACCTATGTCTCGCTTTTATTATTTATATAAAAATGTTGTAATTCGTTTAAATTTAATACTATTTACCGTCGGTCGACCTGCAGCTGTTATTGTATTGAACACCCTAATCCGGTCATCGAACAATCCCAAAATAATGTTCGTCCAACGGATGATCTGTCTTAAGTTCAGGAGTATCGCGATAATAGTAACCCGTACAATGATATTGAATAATGTGAACTCCATATTTTATTTGACGATTTACAATAACTTCACGGTAGCGTGCAAAAAATTAGACGTGAGTTTATTGTGAAATGAACACATTTTATAAAAAATATACGTCGTAAAGTATAGTACCTAAGTGATTCTAAACAGCCAGATAGGTGCCTATATATTTTATTCGAATAATAATTTTTTTTCAAACAAATAAATAATATTAAAATTTGGTGGCGGTGAAACCCATTCGGACCTTACGGCGAAAATACCTCAGTGTGGCGTAAATCAAAAAGACACAATTGCCTGAGACCAGTGGCGTTTCGAAGGTATTATTTTCCTTCAAAATTGTTGGTAGGTGGGTGGTCCCCTGCCACAAAATAGGTGACTAGGTATATCGTAGAAATATCATATCCGACCATACAAATCATTACAAATGTACTCATATTTTATAAATTTTTAATTTAAACTTATTTGCTAGGTTGGAAATGCCGTTATAAACATCAAGGGTGGTGGGTGGGTGTGTACCTACCTTGTATACATTTTTTCTCATCACGCATGACCACCTAATGACTATCCAATTATATTTCCGAGCTTAGTTCTAATTTCGAATTTAAACACTTGTTTTTAAATTGAATATACATTTATTTATAAGTTTGGTCAACGTATTTATTATTTAATTATTAAAAAATTAGTTATTTTAAATAACAATCCATAGTTTTAACTATTATTATTATATTGTGATTTGTAATTTAAAATGAAATCGAAAAACAGTTTAAAATACAACTTAATATAAGTAGACGTGTGTAACAAAAGGCACTTATATAAGAAAAACTAAGAAGCAATAATAATGGTTTTGTTTCAAATAAAGGTTAAACTTCTTGAAAAATAGTTAGATATATAAAAAAAAAAAAGTCGAGCGTGTAAGAAGTACGCGGGGATGAAGTGAAACTTCTTTCAGTCATACAACTGATATGAGGTTTTGTAATAATAATAATAATAATAATCTTATGTTAATTAATGGCCGGTAGAATTTTGGGTCAGTTGTTTAAAATAGAATAAACATAAAATACACAATGACAATTTTTATAAAAAACATGAACAATATGTTTATTAATTTAATTAAATAAAATGGTAATTATTATAACTTATTGACTAATATATTATTAATAATAATTATAATTACTTAATATCAATGAACTAATTTATAACGATATTTCTTGAATTTGTGCTTCGGGATTTTGTGGTTCTATGGGTACAACTGTAATTATTGGTTTATGGTAACTGAAATAAGAAATGTTACGCAGATGTGTACGTTCTGCAGATGTTTTAGGTGCAGGCCAAGATACATGATTTTTATTTTCTTGTCGAGCTGCTCTTAGACGTGCCCGATAGTCTCGTCTACATTGCAAAAACTGTTTTGAGCGGGACAACTTTTATCTTTCTGTGTTTGTAGTAGTGGCTCAAAAATTTCTCAACATTTTTCAACAAATTTCTCATATAGGATGGAAAATTATCTATGCAACAGCTTGCCCATATTTTAGATAACACAAATACAATAAAAGTTATTGGCTTCTAAACATTTGGTTTTTTCTTTCGCTTAATAAAAATGATTGGATAGAACTATTAAAAAAAAGCACTCTTTTGCACAGAAAAAGTTCTTCTTTACGTGTTGTGAATATTTTTTTAGATCTACAATAAATATGGTGCGAGAACATTTTTCCCTAGCAAAATAATTTTAAAAGCGCCGGGAAAAAAAAATAAAAATTAAGGAAAAACGGGAATTTTTAAGCAAAATAGGTTTTCGACAAAATTAATTTTGATTTTTGGTGTAACTCTAAAACAAATAACTGCAGTTACATGCAATTTTCTCTGAATGTTTATATAAGAATTTTCTATACACGATAAAATGTTCAAAATAATTTGACTTGTTCTGAATGGTTTACCTACGGACATTTTCAGTTTCCAATTTTTAAGTTTTTTTCTATAAATGTCAATAACATTTTAAAGCTTGAACATTTAATATTATATATTGTTACAATATCAGTTAAAAATTTTGAAAAATACAGTCACTATTTTTTCTTAGAAGCATTTAAAGTTCAAATGTTGTTAAAATAGCGATTTTCTTATTTTGTTGTAATTTAATCACGAATAATTGCATATTTTTTTAAAATTTCCATGATTGTTATAATATAAATATACCTAGTCGGATTGTCTACCTAAGTGGCTAACTTGAAAGTTAATAGATTTTGACTTGAGATGACTGACTTGCTAGAAACTCCAACACGGTTTTCGACTTTACACTTTTTACATAAGATAAAGCACCGGTCATGCTACGGCACATACCACTCTATGTGCAGACTGCAGGTATACTCTATATAGGTGATCCTGGAGATCGTATCCAGCCTATCCATTTACAACGTTTGTGACGGCATTGCTAGATCCTCAAACTTTTAACATTCCCGCCAGGGGCGGACTGGCCAGGTGTGCTAGTGTGCCGCAACACACCGGGCCGGCTTATATGTGTGGGCCGCTGGGGCATTTGAACATTTGACGATATTATTAATAAATTTATTTTTAAATACGAAACAGTTTAAAAACCACTGCTATTGTTTGGTACAATTCTACAATCAGTTCATAGTCGAACCATAAGTATTATAATAATAATAGTATGACTGTATGAGCACATATGGTATGTTGTATATTGTAATTTGTATTATAATTCCTTAACCAACAATTTTAAAAATCAGTTATCCATGTTATAAAAACAATGTATGATCGTAACTTTTTGACGGTCAGATCATTCGGTAAGCACGTGACGTAAAGTAGTGTTTAGTAATAATAATTGAATGCCAATATGAGTAAGCAAGTGACGTATTGCGCGACTTGGACCAAATCTGGACTTTTACAATCATACCACGTTATTTATATCATGGTTTTATCAGTTATGGTCTAGAATTTCACAATTTTTGTCATACGTTGGACTCATCATATTTTATTTTTTTTTTATTAGGTCTTCCTGTCGCAGCCTGTATATAGATTATAAATAAACAATAGCCAATAAGTTATACTATATATTTTATAAGAATGATAAATGTAAAAATGTATAATCCTTTTGATATTTTTGATGTTTGTTTACTATTGTTTTTATCATTTATTTCATAGTCACAATTCATACTGGTATTAAACCAAAATCATCTTAATCAGTTTCAGAATCATCGCATTATTATAGTCATTAGTCATTACTTTTAATATAAACTTCAAGCTTTAATAAATATTTGCAAATGGTTCAATGATTGTAGTTTAGCAATAACTTTCTGGCGGTCGATGTACCAACCAAATCGTATAAAGTGTTTAAACATTTTTCTAGATTGGCTATTTTGAATTTTTCCAATTTTTATTAGAAAAAATATTTTTTTATATTATACATCTATTTCATCAAGTGACTATAAATTATTTATAAAAAAAAATGTATATATTAATTAGAACAAAAGTTCTTTTATCCGTCAGGTCTTCCTGTTACACTCTGTATTTTAAAACATTTAATGTATTCTGAAATAAATCATATTTATTTTAGGATGTATTATGTAATAAAACTCTGAAAAATACAATATCCATCACAATTAAGATTATTGTTTAATATATTATGTCAATAAATTGCTCATTTCTTTGAAATATAAAAATATTAATATTTTTTCTTGTGCATGAATACATTTTAGCTCTGTCGTGCATTCAAATAAAGTGTGAGAGGTTATTTAGTAAACTAAAAATAATTAAAAACATACTGAGGTTTCTTTAAGATTTAATACACCAACACCACTTTACACTACAAAGAGGAGGTATCCTGGGGTCTTCTACCTCTGGACTACAAGACAAATTAATAGGTGTATTATATATTTGATATACTATCCGAAAAATAAGGTATTCATAAAGAAGCTGTTATAAAGGATTTTGGGCCGCTTAGTTTTATAGAATACTGGGCCGTTTACCTCCCAGTCCGCCCCTGATTCCCGCCCAAGCGTCTAGCCTTATCTCCAATCCATATCACAAATCCTAAACTTTCGTCTTACAACCTTTGCGACTTTTATAATTCATCGTCTCCAAAATCGGTACCCACTCCCAGCGAGTCCAACGGACCCTGAGTTACACTTAGAGCTAGTAATATCATAAAATATACCTACTTAGTAATATTATAGGCTGATGGTCAGTCTTCGCTCAGGATCGTTTTTCGTATGCAATGATTTATATCATTGAATTCAAATTTAAGACCATCCATTACATTGACCCATTTGGGCCACTTGTAACCAACTGTACAGCAAAGTGACATCCACTGACTCGCTTTTTTAATATTCGTTTCGAGGCTACATTTTGGGGCAGTAAAAATGATTTGATGTTTTACATCAGCATCTTTTCTGATACTTGGTACGTCCTATTTGTTACCTACTTTGTGGGGTCAAGAGTAAAAAGTATTACAATTTTTGAAATGCCATTGAGTACAGTCGAATGTATAATATATTAATATACGTAAAAGTGCCAAGTTATCTATGGTTTTCTATTAATTATTATATTAAAATATTTACCTGACCAGAAATACCCAACAAAAAATATTATTACAATACTTTATTGATATATTTGATGCGTGACAAAAACATTGCTAGTAGGTAGTTATTACTTTGCATGGGCCCTCACAGGGGCATGTTCAGTGGAGCACTGGAGCCTATTATTCTGTTGAAATAAATATAAATATACAAATACACTCTAATAAGTAAAAATAGAAACAATATTTTATTTTTCTATAGACAATAGGTAATTGTATTGTGTACTCAACAAAATAAATGTAGTTTTACAATTATATTTATTATAGTTTAGGTACATCAATCAAAAGTATTTTTTTTTATTTTTTTTTATATCTTATTATTTTTTTTTTTTTACTTGATATATCGATGGCTACACGGCAAAACCTCGTAAGTCACTTTTATCAAATTGCTCAGGAACAGCAAAAAACTGTGACGTGTTTACATTGATAAGATAGGATATGAACATTTGTTTTGTACGATATCTTATGAAAATACCGGGAAAAATAATGATATTATGATATCAAAATGTGCAGAAAAGTACAGTGCAGTACAGTGGATCAAAAGTATTTTTTTTTATATCTTATTATTATTTTTTGTTTTTTTACTTGATATATCTTCTTTTTTTTGTAATTTTATGTGATTTTTGATGTATAATTGGCTCAAAGTGGCCTTATGTCGCCAGTGCGTTTGCTCGCGGGTGACGACCATCAGTACGGCAGACGACGGCTGGCGAAGTCCCGACCGCGACGGCCACGTGAGCGATGAGACGATTTGACGGCTAGTGCGCGAGTCGACGATGCGCAGGTACTGAAGACGACCGACGCGTGGCGACGGCGACGGAAACCTAAAAAACTGAGCGAGCAGAGGCAGCTGCGTCGGCGCTACGGAATCGGCCGGCGACCGGAGACGTGACCCGACCGATTGCTACTGAGCGAAAACGCATGGAGAGGATCGTCGGACCTCACAGCAAAGCACGCCGCAAATGTGCTGATCCTCTCCAAGCGATTTTCGCCCTGACTCGACCGAGTCACCGTCCGGTGGCCGTCCTGGAGTCGCACATCGCCGGACCCTGAAACGTTATCCGTCCGGCGATGCTGACTTCCGTGTTCCTAGCTCTGCAGCTGTATCCGCTCGCACGTTGTATTTTGCGGTCTCCGCCGCCGTGGCCTTTGCGAGTTGCCTTCGTGCACTCTGCCATCGTAGCGTGGTACCGTCGGGGTGGCGTTGCCCGCGCCTTTACGGCTTGCCACCGCCATCGTCGTCGTCCATCGGCTCCTGGTGTGACCGAAGCAGTCGCGGGCCCTCGCCGAGTCGTCTTGATGGTCTCGCGACGCTGGCGACTGCGATCTCGTCTTTCTGCGGGTGGCCGGAAAACGTATAGGGTGACTTACCGCCGGGCACCGCACAGTGCTCTTTCACGTACCACTCCCCCCGTCGCCGCCGTCTTGTCCTGGTTTCTTCATCTGGGGGGTAGGGGGTTTCTATGCCGCTGGCTTCACGACCATCGGAAACAACCGCAGAGGAGTAGGTACGCGCTTCGCGCCTTTCCACGTGGCGGCGCACAACCGCCTTATAGTCCTACCACGTGGATTTTTCCTCGGTAATACTGCACTGATGGTCGTATCTGGTCCGTTTTCTACGTCTAGCATAGTCGTGTCCGTTTCTCCCGCAGATGAATTAATAAAGTCTGCCTTTTGATGTTGTACTGGCGCTTGCAGGTCTTCAGCCTGCTGTAGTCCGTGTCCCTGCTCGGCTGGTCCGAGCTCCTCGGAGGGCGTCGGGACTACTGCTGCAGCGTCTCCGCTGCCTACCTCGACAGTGCATTCGACAGTATCATTTTCACTAAACAACCAAATTATATCGCCTAGTATATTGTCTTCGTCCTCGTCGTCATCTAATTTTTGTTCTAAGTCTTTAATTTCAAGCGTTAGTTCTTCGTCTTCCACTGGCATTACCCATGTTTCAACGCGTTCGACTACATTATCATCATGGCGATTTCTCGGGCAAAGTCACTGGTGGCCATTTTTCTTTTTGGATGTTTCAGGTCAGACGTTTAATTGCAAGTGAACTCGAAGTTCAATTCAAAATCAGTTTACTCGAAAAATTCAAATATTTCCCAGACAACGGGTACGCAACGACGCGAGTATGGTCGTTGCGAAGTCGTTTTTTCTAATCAACAATCGTTAAAATTTTCGGCCCGTTTATTTTTCCAAGACCATTGTCAATTATAGGTATATAATAGGTACCCGTAGTTATAATCTATTAAACTATAATATTTGAACAAGAATTTGTGTTTCGATTCGTATTATACACTGCAGACCTGCGGTGCTTATTTTATACTTCCAGGTTAAGTCTTTTAGAATCTTAGTAAAACAATGGATGTATTGACTTACAATGACTTGTGTTTTTTTGTGTATGCGTAGGTACAAGTTTTATAGTAAAAAAATGATTCAATCTTCAATTCCAAGGAACAAGGGTGATTTATGATACGAAATATTGTATTTAGTTGGAGCCCATTCACCATTGAAAGATCAATATTGAAATTTATTTTTACCTACCAGCTGTCATCGTTTATCTATTATCTGCAGTTAGAACTTGGAACAGTTCAATAATTCCATGAGATATTATTTTATTCTTCATATTTTATAAACCTATGACCAGATCAATTTATTAGATTTTAGGTTTCCGGTTAAATTTGTTCCGGTGACTAACAATATAATAACATTAGGTAGTCCTTAGAGTATTGTGACGAACATCTATTATTGAAATATACTAACAGACAATAGTACAGACGCAGCACTCGGACCAAATGCAGACACCACCACACAAATCCTTAAATTCTTACTCAAAACTAAACTGTATAATAAAATTAAAAAAAAAATTGTAATTGTAAATTGTAACTAATGGCCATTGTAGCTGATGTTAATTAAGAACAATAAAAAAAAAAAACAAGAATAATAATTACGCATAGACTATTAATAATATAAAATTGATTTAGCCAAACAAATAATATAATTAGGTATAAATAACAATATTTATAATATGTTTGAAACTCCCCTTCAGCATAATGATACTGTTGTTGGATACCTATATAAGTTTGGGATATAAGTACCTACGTCCTACAATACTTAAGTGATATTTATAAAGAAAAATAAAACATTTTAACAAATGAAAATTTCATTCAAACGAATTAAATTAGCCTATTAGAGTCCATATTTTTAGCTCATAAATATAATGTGAATTATATTCTTGACCCCAACATATTATACATTTATACTTATGTCACAACTCATGGGTAGCTTCCTCTAAGAACAGTTTTTATATTGCAGAAATATTAATACCTATTTAAGTTTGGTTTTTAAAAATACTTGGCCCTCGAAAAATGTTTTTAAAAAAACCTTCGGAATTTGCGTTTTTTTACGAATAAAAGTACCCGTACACTTAATGTAGGTCATTATGAAGACCAATATAATTTTTCTGTCCCTATCTCTTTTCGTTTTTGCTCAGAACAATAATAATGCTTAATCCAAACATTTATTGTTTAAATATTAATTATCATGCCGGTTCAATGCTGCAACTTCTCTCTTTTAGTAGGTAGTAATTTCATTAAAGTCAATATGATCTCATTTATAAATGCTTTTTCAAAATTTGTCATTTGATTTTGATAACAGTGTTAACTAAAACATAATTAATTTTATTCAAACGTATCTAAATTAAGTTCATTTTCGTACGAAGAATAATGCACATTTTTCAGTGAAGTTTTTACTTTGATGTATCATTTTAAATTTCCACAGTAAATTTCTTGAGCATAAAGAAAAACTATCTAATAAACTATATTATGAGTTGGGAATTTTTTATATTTGCAAAATTAGAAAATTTAAACTTTAAATTAAGTTAAGTTACTTTTTTTCAAAGTTAACTTTTGGCTTAATGTGTTAACAAAAAAAAAAAATATGAGGAATATTTAACTTAACTTTGTTGTTTCAAATAATTTAAATTAACAAGTTAAAAATAAAAAGGTTAACTTGCCCAGCCTTGCATTAAATGAATCAGCTGGAAAACATAAAACAATATATAGTAATGTTAGATCAACCCATAGACCTTACCTATATATACTCAGTTGTTTAATCAAGTACTATTTTAGATTCTGAGCGGAGCGATGAATGTATTGGTTTTACAATGATGTATGTTTTTATATTTTTATTTATATTTTAGATTCTGAGCGGAGCGATGAATGTATTGGTTTTACAATGATGTATGTTTTTATATTTTTATATTTTTATATTTTTATATTTTTATATTTTTATTTATATTTTTGTGTCTGTCATCACGTTTTGGGACAGTAAAAGTGCTTCGATTTTCTTCAATAGTACCTTTTCTGATAGGAAAGTGAATCTAGTTGGTACTTTGGGGGGTCAAAAGTAAACATTTCCCAGTAGTTTTCAAAAGCGCCGGGAAAAACAACATAAAAATTAAGGAAAAACGGGAATTTTTACGCAAAATCGATTTTCCAAAAAATCGAATTTGGTTATTGGTGTAACTTTAAAACAAATGACCGTAGATACATGAAATTTTCACTGGTTGTTTATATTTGCATTTTCTATACACGATAACATTTTCAAAATATTTTGATATATTTTGAACTATTTAGGGACATTTTCATTTTTCATTTTTTTTTAGTTTTTTTTCTAGAAATATCAATAAAATTTTATTTGTTGGTTGCGAAAGCTTGAAAATTTGATAGAAGGCTCCTAGTATATTGTTTCAAAGGCAGACGAAAAATATTAAAAATCTTTAGTCACAATTTTTTTTTATAAGCATTTAAAGTTCAAAAATTGACAAAATATGGAAAAATTACGAAAATTAGCAAATTATTTTGAGTTAAGAATTCGTAAAAATTTTTCTTTTTAAATCTAAGATTTGAAAATGAAACACAAGATTCCTTATAAGATTATCTACCTTTATCAATAAAAAAATCTCTACCGGACAGTCAAATTAAATTTTTATGAGCGTTTGAAATTCAAATTTTTACAACATTGGATTTTCACTCGATTTCTCATGTAGCGATTTCCTTATTTTGTTGTAATTCAAAAACGAATAACTGTAGATACATGAAAATTTCACTGAATGTTTATATTAGCATTTCATATACACCATACAATTTTGAAAATATTTTGACTCTTTTTGAGCTGTTTATGGACATTTACAGCTTTCAATTTTTTTTAGTTTTTTTTTCTATAAATATCAATAAAGTTTTATCTGTTGGGCCAAAAAGTGTAAAAATTTAATACAAGGCTCCTGATATATTGTTACAATATCAGTTGAAAAATATTAAAAATACATAGGCACGATTTTTTTTTATAAGCATTTAAAGTTGGAATTTTGACAAAATTTATCAAAATCTCGAAAATTATCAATCGTTGGAATTAAAAAATTATAAAATGTTCAGTTTTTATAACTAAGAGTTGAAAATTTAAAACAAAAATTCTCTTAAATAATTCATACTGTAACCAAAAAATCTAAAAAATATATAAACACACTTATTTTTTACAGACATTTTAATTTCAAATTTAGACAAAATTTCATATTTAAACCAAGAATTACGATTTTAGTCATTTTGTTGTGATTGAATATTACTATTCGTGGGTACTTGAAACTTCTAAAGTGTACTATTATATATCTATGATAGTATCACGGTTTTTGTTGATGTATAACGCGTTATAAGTATCTAATGGATATTGTGATATGATTAATTTGGAATTTATTATAGGTACCTATTATAGGTCAATTTTTTGTTTAATACCATAGATATGTATATAATATGCCTTATACATAGACTGACATACCATCACCGCTCAGAATCGTTTTTCTTATACAATGATATTATATCATTGAATTCAAATTTAATACCATCCATTATACAGTGACCCACTTGTAACCTACTGTACAGCAGAGCGACACCCACTTGCCCACCTTTTTATTTATATTTTTATTTATATTTTTATTTATATTTTTATATTTTTGTGTCTGTCATCACGTTTTGGGACAGTAAAAGTGCTTCGATTTTCTTCAATAGTACCTTTTCTGATAGGAAAGTGAATCTAGTTGGTACTTTGGGGGGTCAAAAGTAAACATTTTCCAGTAGTTTTCACAAGCGCCGGGAAAAACAACATAAAAATTAAGGAAAAACGGGAATTTTTACGCAAAATCGATTTTCCAAAAAATCGAATTTGGTTTTTGGTGTAACTTTAAAACAAATGACCGTAGATACATGAAATTTTCACTGGTTGTTTATATTTGCATTTTCTATACACGATAACATTTTCAAAATATTTTGATTTATTTTGAACTGTTTAGGGACATTTTCATTTTTCATTTTTTTTTAGTTTTTTTTCTAGAAATATCAATAAAATTTTATTTGTTGGTTGCGAAAGCTTGAAAATTTAATAGAAGGCTCCTAATATGTTGTTTCAAAGGCAGATGAAAAATTTTAAAAATCGTTAGTCACAGTTTTTTATTATAAGCATTTAAAGTTCAAAAATTTACAAAATATGGAAAAATCACGAAAATTAGCAAAATATTTTGAGTTGAGAATTCGTAAAAATTTTTCTTTTTAAATTTAAGATTTGAAAATGAAACACAAGATTCCTTATAAGATTATCTACCTTTATCAATAAAAAAATCTCTACCGGACAGTCAAGTTAAATTTTTATGAGCGTTTGAAATTAAAATTTTTACAACATTGGATATTCACTCGATTTCTCATGTAGCGATTTCCTTATTTTGTTGTAATTCAAAAACGAACAATTGTAGATACATGAAAATTTCACTGAATGTTTAAATTAGCATTTTCTATACACCATACAATTTTGAAAATATTTTGACTCTTTTTGAGCTGTTTAGGGACATTTTCAGTTTTCAATTTTTTTAGTTTTTTTTTTTATAATTGTCAATAAAATTTTATTTGGTGGGCCAAAAAGTCTGAAAATTGAATACAAGCTTTCTTATATATTGTTACAATATCAGTTGAAAAATTTTAAAAATACATAAGCACGATTTTTTTTTATAAGCATTTAAAGTTGGAATTTTGACAAAATTTATCAAAATCTCGAAAATAATCAATCTTTGGAATTAAAAAATTATAAAATGTTCAGTTTTTATAACTAAGAGTTGAAAATTTAAAACAAAGATTCTCTTAAATAATTCATACTGTAACCAAAAAATCTAAAAAATATATAAACACACTTATTTTTTACAGACATTTTAATTTCAAATTTGGACGAAATTACATATTAAAAAACCTAGAATAACTATTTTAGTTATTTTGTTGTGATTGAATAATATTATTCGTGGGTACTTGAAACTTCTAAAGTGTACTCTTATATATCTATGATAGTATCACAGTTTTTGTTGATGTATAACGCGTTATAAGTACCTAATGGATATTGTGATATGATTAATTTGGAATTCATTATAGGTACCTTATTATAGATATGTATATAATATGTCTTTTACCTAGAAGGACATACCGTCTCCGCTCAGAATCGTTTTTCTTATACAATGATATTATATCATTGAATTCAAATTTAATACCATCCATTATACAATGACCCACTTGTAACCTACTGTACAGCAGAACGACACCCACTTGCCCACCTTTTTAAAATTACGTTTTAAAATTTGTCTATTTATTTCTATGTTAATTATGGTGTATTGCATTTTTATAAAATATATTTTAAAATATTTTGCACTAGAGATAATTGCAATCAATATTTGCAATTATATTAAGACATATTATTGAACATTTTGTCATGTATGTAAAATGATAAAAAAACATTTGTGAAAGTTCAAGTACCTATGATAATCGTGTACACAAACAACCAAAATAAATAAATACATCATTATATAAGCAATAAATTCATCAGTCGGCACAAAATCTAAAAGATTTTATGTATATTGTAAATTATATAAGATTTCCTGATATACTACAATATAATAAACTTTATAGCATATTTATTTGTAAATAATCAATTTAAATTATAAAAAAAAAATTTGTATCAAACATTCACATTCACAAAAAGAAAAACAAATAATTTCAATTTTCGTCATAAATTATACATAAATATATATTATATATGCCGATTAGTCAGTAAAATTTGGTCGTCTATCAACAACTACTCCACCATAAATTTGTACTTCATTTCTTGACAATCTCTCCGTGGTCCAAGTATTGGTGTTGGGGTTGTAAATTTCTAAGGTATCATTGATAGATTCATCTGCAGATTCTCCGCCCATAACATACAATAAACCATTTATTGCCACTGCACCTATACAAAAATGTAATTTAAATTCACTATATTCTTCAAAGGTTGTTATAAAAAATATAATTGTTATAGTTACCAGGACGAAATCGGCATATTTCCATATCAGCTACAGAAGACCAAACTCCATCACTCGGACTATAAACCTCAACACTTTTAAGATCTTTTTTATTACCATAGCCACCAATAGCATATAAACGATTATCCAAGACTACTACACTAACACCTTGACGACATATAGACATTTTTGCAACTGGTGTCCAAGCATCAAGTGTGGGATCATAATATTCCACAGTCTTCAAAGATTGACCATTACCAGCACCCCCAACCTACACAATTTATTCCAATGAAATGTATTACAAATTAAAAATAAATAAATAATATAATTATTCACCGCGTATAAACGATTATTTAGTACACCAACACCCAAATCAAATCTTCCAGTAGTCATACTAGCTACCAATCTCCATTTTTTAATACTGACATCAAATACCTCTACACTATTTAATGGATTGTGTTCATCTCCTCCACCAACCTAGAATTACAAAACAATATAAGTTTATAATATAAAATAAGTAAAATACAGATTTAACTTACTGCTTATAATAGATTACCATCCAATATACCAACACCTAATTGTTCTGGTTTAACTACCATTTCGGCCATTGGAACCCAAGAGGGCGATTGTAAAGATACATCAAGCATACTAACAGATTGAGAACATGAAATATTTACACCTCCTACAGCAAATACAAATTGATCTCCAATTACACCTAGACCAGCTGTCTGGCGACAATCTTTTAACCCTGGTGCTTTTTCACGTAGTTTGGTCGCTCGGTCATACCATTCTGTATAACACTTTGGCGATGTAGAAGACCGGTTGAACATTAAAATAACCTGTTATAATTAAAAGGAGGAAATAATTGTGAAGATAAATTAAACAAAACGGAATCATACTTTATGCGAGTCGCCAAACTGTCTGGGTTTACAACAAATTGTTTGTGAAATGGTGAAATACTGTAGTGTTTTTTTGTAGATTAAAAAGGTATGCTTCAATTACAAAATCTTTACTTAAAAATATTATAATAACAATTAATGAAATAAATAAATTCATATAGAATGCATATTTATGAAAATAACAAACATTCAAGATTATTCTTTAGAAGAGGTTCGTTTGCTATATCTAATAATATATCAGGCCTGGATGCTATTAAGGGCAAACGTACGTGTTCCATTAATTCTGTCAAACAATCTTTTCTCTGATCCAAATCCTGTTTTACCCATTTAATAACACTTTCAAATACCTAAAAAACAAATACAAATAATAAAATTTAAATTTAAATATCTTAAAAAGATAATATTTAAGATCATTGGCGTTTCTATCTAAATATTCCCAAATTAACATATTTATTTGTTAAACCGTCCATTAGTGTATTACTGGGTCCCAGAACATATAACAGATCTTGGTTTCATTCTTTTTTTAACAAGCTAAGGAATATATTTATGTTATTAAATCTATTTTTATTAAAATATTTGTAATGATTTTTATAGGTGGCTTTATCATATTTATTATTTATTATTTGTTATTTAGAAATACAATATAAGCACTTGAACGGGTGCAGTAGAAGTTTCATATTTAGGCTGATTGATTGGTCTGTTGGATGTGTTGTGTAAGTTATAAGGTACCGCCTTGTCATTATTATATATGGATAAAATGGATCTGACACAAATTTTTCATAAGAAAATAGATGCTTTGTACAATTACACCTCAATTACAACAAATAGGGTACTAGTAAAAAGTATGTTTAAATACATCTGGCCTATTGTGAAAAATGTTCTAGTTTAGTCTATTTTTCTGTTTATCTGTGTTTAGTCTGCAGATCCCTATGGTTACAGATTATTGTTTATTGTGCTTAATTGTGTGAAACGGAAATATTATTCCGCTGTGGACTAGCAAAGTTTCCGGTGGGCCACACAGCTCAAAAATAATTTGTTATTATTATATAGGTATTAACAATGAAATCGGTATAAATATAAATTACACAAACAATTAAATTAAAAATTAAATTTTTTAAAAAATTTTTATGGTTTTTAGGAATATTTTATTGTTAGATATCATTTTTTGTACATTTTATAAGAATAATTTAACTATTATAAGAACTTGGCTTAAATTCCTTCGAAAAAAAAAAAAATTAATATAATATTTTTTACTAATAAGTAATATTTCTATTTTTATTATGTATAATGTTCGCTTCTATGACTTCAGCTAGGTAGCCTAGATAATAAAGGCTCGCTATTTTCAGCTATACAAAATAACACTTGCCAATAACTTGCATATTTTAGATTCTGAGCGGAGCGATGAATGTATTGGTTTTACAATGATGTATGTTTTTATATTTTTATATTTTTATTTATATTTTTATTTATATTTTTGTGTCTGTCATCACGTTTTGGGACAGTAAAAGTGCTTCGATTTTCTTCAATAGTACCTTTTCTGATAGGAAAGTGAATCTAGTTGGTACTTTGGGGGGTCAAAAGTAAACATTTTCCAGTAGTTTTCACAAGCGCCGGGAAAAACAACATAAAAATTAAGGAAAAACGGGAATTTTTACGCAAAATCGATTTTCCAAAAAATCGAATTTGGTTATTGGTGTAACTTTAAAACAAATGACCGTAGATACATGAAATTTTCACTGGTTGTTTATATTTGCATTTTCTATACACGATAACATTTTCAAAATATTTTGATTTATTTTGAACTGTTTAGGGACATTTTCATTTTTCATTTTTTTTTAGTTTTTTTTCTAGAAATATCAATAAAATTTTATTTGTTGGTTGCGAAAGCTTGAAAATTTAATAGAAGGCTCCTAATATGTTGTTTCAAAGGCAGATGAAAAATATTAAAAATCCTTAGTCACAATTTTTTTTTATAAGCATTTAAAGTTCAAAAATTGACAAAATATGGAAAAATCACGAAAATTAGCAAATTATTTTGAGTTAAGAATTCGTAAAAATTTTTCTTTTTAAATCTAAGATTTGAAAATGAAACACAAGATTCCTTATAAGATTATCTACCTTTATCAATAAAAAAATCTCTACCGGACAGTCAAATTAAATTTTTATGAGCGTTTGAAATTCAAATTTTTACAACATTGGATTTTCACTCGATTTCTCATGTAGCGATTTCCTTATTTTGTTGCAATTCAAAAACGAACAACTGTAGATACATGAAAATTTCACTGAATGTTTAAATTAGCATTTTCTATACACCATACAATTTTGAAAATATTTTGACTCTTTTTGAGCTGTTTATGGACATTTACAGCTTTCAATTTTTTTTTCTATAAATATCAATAAAGTTTTATCTGTTGGGCCAAAAAGTGTAAAAATTTAATACAAGGCTCCTGATATATTGTTATAATAGCAGTTGAAAAATATTAAAAATACATAGGCACGATTTTTTTTTATAAGCATTTAAAGTTGGAATTTTGACAAAATTTATCAAAATCTTGAAAATTATCAATCATTGTAATTAATAAATTATAAAATGTTCAGTTTTTATAGCTAAGGGTCACACATTTAAAACAAAGGTTCTCATAAATAGTTCATACTGTAACCAAAAAATCTAAAAAATATATAAACACACTTATTTTTTACAGACATTTTAATTTCAAATTTGGACGAAATTACATATTAAAAAACCTAGAATAACTATTTTAGTTATTTTGTTGTGATTGAATAATATTATTCGTGGGTACTTGAAACTTCTAAAGTGTACTCTTATATATCTATGATAGTATCACAGTTTTTGTTGATGTATAACGCGTTATAAGTACCTAATGGATATTGTGATATGATTAATTTGGAATTCATTATAGGTACCTTATTATAGATATGTATATAATATGTCTTTTACCTAGAAGGACATACCGTCTCCGCTCAGAATCGTTTTTCTTATACAATGATATTATATCATTGAATTCAAATTTAATACCATCCATTATACAATGACCCACTTGTAACCTACTGTACAGCAGAACGACACCCACTTGCCCACCTTTTTAAAATTACGTTTTAAAATTTGTCTATTTATTTCTATGTTAATTATGGTGTATTGCATTTTTATAAAATATATTTTAAAATATTTTGCACTAGAGATAATTGCAATCAATATTTGCAATTATATTAAGACATATTATTGAACATTTTGTCATGTATGTAAAATGATAAAAAAACATTTGTGAAAGTTCAAGTACCTATGATAATCGTGTACACAAACAACCAAAATAAATAAATACATCATTATATAAGCAATAAATTCATCAGTCGGCACAAAATCTAAAAGATTTTATGTATATTGTAAATTATATAAGATTTCCTGATATACTACAATATAATAAACTTTATAGCATATTTATTTGTAAATAATCAATTTAAATTATAAAAAAAAAATTTGTATCAAACATTCACATTCACAAAAAGAAAAACAAATAATTTCAATTTTCGTCATAAATTATACATAAATATATATTATATATGCCGATTAGTCAGTAAAATTTGGTCGTCTATCAACAACTACTCCACCATAAATTTGTACTTCATTTCTTGACAATCTCTCCGTGGTCCAAGTATTGGTGTTGGGGTTGTAAATTTCTAAGGTATCATTGATAGATTCATCTGCAGATTCTCCGCCCATAACATACAATAAACCATTTATTGCCACTGCACCTATACAAAAATGTAATTTAAATTCACTATATTCTTCAAAGGTTGTTATAAAAAATATAATTGTTATAGTTACCAGGACGAAATCGGCATATTTCCATATCAGCTACAGAAGACCAAACTCCATCACTCGGACTATAAACCTCAACACTTTTAAGATCTTTTTTATTACCATAGCCACCAATAGCATATCGTCGTCTCAGAATGAAAAGGTTCTAACGCAATTTATGTAATTGTTCAGGGGAACGTTTTTAAGTAGGACATTGAATAACTTTTTTCACCATAATTACTAAATCGTGAAAATTGTATGCAATATCAAGAAAGTTCCAAAGAACACAACTTTATCTGCAATTTGTCTTTCCTCAATTATTGACTGAGTTAATCATAAAAAACCAAAATATTAGTTTTAGAATTAAAAGGTTTTACGTGTAGAACTTTTTCATTCTGAAAATAAAAATTATTTATTTAGTTAGAACTTTTTCATTCTGATTTGAATCATTTTTTCTATGCAGTGATACCAACTTCTAGTGTAAACTATGTTATAAATTATACATTTTTTTATTATGCAATATTTTTAGTTTTTAAGTTAAGTATTATTATATTATAACATACCCGTATATGTAGCGGGCGGGGGGTCCCCCACCCCCCGGAATTTTTGGTTGTTGTGTATGTGCCTGGACATACCTACTATAAGTAATAAGTTACAATTGTATGGTCCATTGGCGCAATTAGTGTAGGGAAGGGGGGTATATTGAAAACGCAACAATATAAATTAAACGGCATAAATCATAATTCACAATAATGAAAAATGTCAAAAACGTAATTCAAATTTAAATGTACCATTTCTTATAATACTAAAGTAGGTACTATATACATGTGGCATGTAGGTATTACCTACCTTATCACCTCAACAAAACAAAAATAGACGGTAAATTTATGCTGGAATGCTGGAATAATATTTTATTATGGCACAATAATAATTTATATTGTACCAGTGGTATAACCGTATTATAACGATACCTTTTCATTCTGAGATATTACATTTAAGACCGTTTAGAACTATTTCATTCTTAATTATTGTTTAGAATGAAAAGGTTGTAACTGATATTTCTCGGTTTCGCGCTTATCATTCACGTTTTTATGAGTTAGAACCTTTTCATTCTCTGTATCTCATTGAATAATCAACGGATCGATCCGATTTCAAGATTGAATTATACAACAAAAAATTATAAATGATTATATGCAAAAAAACCATTTTTCAAAAAAATTGATTTAGAACCTTTTCATTCTGAGGCGACGATATAAACGATTATCCAAGACTACTACACTAACACCTTGACGACATATAGACATTTTTGCAACTGGTGTCCAAGCATCAAGTGTGGGATCATAATATTCCACAGTCTTCAAAGATTGACCATTACCAGCACCCCCAACCTACACAATTTATTCCAATGAAATGTATTACAAATTAAAAATAAATAAATAATATAATTATTCACCGCGTATAAACGATTATTTAGTACACCAACACCCAAATCAAATCTTCCAGTAGTCATACTAGCTACCAATCTCCATTTTTTAATACTGACATCAAATACCTCTACACTATTTAATGGATTGTGTTCATCTCCTCCACCAACCTAGAATTACAAAACAATATAAGTTTATAATATAAAATAAGTAAAATACAGATTTAACTTACTGCTTATAATAGATTACCATCCAATATACCAACACCTAATTGTTCTGGTTTAACTACCATTTCGGCCATTGGAACCCAAGAGGGCGATTGTAAAGATACATCAAGCATACTAACAGATTGAGAACATGAAATATTTACACCTCCTACAGCAAATACAAATTGATCTCCAATTACACCTAGACCAGCTGTCTGGCGACAATCTTTTAACCCTGGTGCTTTTTCACGTAGTTTGGTCGCTCGGTCATACCATTCTGTATAACACTTTGGCGATGTAGAAGACCGGTTGAACATTAAAATAACCTGTTATAATTAAAAGGAGGAAATAATTGTGAAGATAAATTAAACAAAACGGAATCATACTTTATGCGAGTCGCCAAACTGTCTGGGTTTACAACAAATTGTTTGTGAAATGGTGAAATACTGTAGTGTTTTTTTGTAGATTAAAAAGGTATGCTTCAATTACAAAATCTTTACTTAAAAATATTATAATAACAATTAATGAAATAAATAAATTCATATAGAATGCATATTTATGAAAATAACAAACATTCAAGATTATTCTTTAGAAGAGGTTCGTTTGCTATATCTAATAATATATCAGGCCTGGATGCTATTAAGGGCAAACGTACGTGTTCCATTAATTCTGTCAAACAATCTTTTCTCTGATCCAAATCCTGTTTTACCCATTTAATAACACTTTCAAATACCTAAAAAACAAATACAAATAATAAAATTTAAATTTAAATATCTTAAAAAGATAATATTTAAGATCATTGGCGTTTCTATCTAAATATTCCCAAATTAACATATTTATTTGTTAAACCGTCCATTAGTGTATTACTGGGTCCCAGAACATATAACAGATCTTGGTTTCATTCTTTTTTTAACAAGCTAAGGAATATATTTATGTTATTAAATCTATTTTTATTAAAATATTTGTAATGATTTTTATAGGTGGCTTTATCATATTTATTATTTATTATTTGTTATTTAGAAATACAATATAAGCACTTGAACGGGTGCAGTAGAAGTTTCATATTTAGGCTGATTGATTGGTCTGTTGGATGTGTTGTGTAAGTTATAAGGTACCGCCTTGTCATTATTATATATGGATAAAATGGATCTGACACAAATTTTTCATAAGAAAATAGATGCTTTGTACAATTACACCTCAATTACAACAAATAGGGTACTAGTAAAAAGTATGTTTAAATACATCTGGCCTATTGTGAAAAATGTTCTAGTTTAGTCTATTTTTCTGTTTATCTGTGTTTAGTCTGCAGATCCCTATGGTTACAGATTATTGTTTATTGTGCTTAATTGTGTGAAACGGAAATATTATTCCGCTGTGGACTAGCAAAGTTTCCGGTGGGCCACACAGCTCAAAAATAATTTGTTATTATTATATAGGTATTAACAATGAAATCGGTATAAATATAAATTACACAAACAATTAAATTAAAAATTAAATTTTTTAAAAAATTTTTATGGTTTTTAGGAATATTTTATTGTTAGATATCATTTTTTGTACATTTTATAAGAATAATTTAACTATTATAAGAACTTGGCTTAAATTCCTTCGAAAAAAAAAAAAATTAATATAATATTTTTTACTAATAAGTAATATTTCTATTTTTATTATGTATAATGTTCGCTTCTATGACTTCAGCTAGGTAGCCTAGATAATAAAGGCTCGCTATTTTCAGCTATACAAAATAACACTTGCCAATAACTTGCATATTTTAGATTCTGAGCGGAGCGATGAATGTATTGGTTTTACAATGATGTATGTTTTTATATTTTTATATTTTTATTTATATTTTTATTTATATTTTTGTGTCTGTCATCACGTTTTGGGACAGTAAAAGTGCTTCGATTTTCTTCAATAGTACCTTTTCTGATAGGAAAGTGAATCTAGTTGGTACTTTGGGGGGTCAAAAGTAAACATTTTCCAGTAGTTTTCACAAGCGCCGGGAAAAACAACATAAAAATTAAGGAAAAACGGGAATTTTTACGCAAAATCGATTTTCCAAAAAATCGAATTTGGTTATTGGTGTAACTTTAAAACAAATGACCGTAGATACATGAAATTTTCACTGGTTGTTTATATTTGCATTTTCTATACACGATAACATTTTCAAAATATTTTGATTTATTTTGAACTGTTTAGGGACATTTTCATTTTTCATTTTTTTTTAGTTTTTTTTCTAGAAATATCAATAAAATTTTATTTGTTGGTTGCGAAAGCTTGAAAATTTAATAGAAGGCTCCTAATATGTTGTTTCAAAGGCAGATGAAAAATATTAAAAATCCTTAGTCACAATTTTTTTTTATAAGCATTTAAAGTTCAAAAATTGACAAAATATGGAAAAATCACGAAAATTAGCAAATTATTTTGAGTTAAGAATTCGTAAAAATTTTTCTTTTTAAATCTAAGATTTGAAAATGAAACACAAGATTCCTTATAAGATTATCTACCTTTATCAATAAAAAAATCTCTACCGGACAGTCAAATTAAATTTTTATGAGCGTTTGAAATTCAAATTTTTACAACATTGGATTTTCACTCGATTTCTCATGTAGCGATTTCCTTATTTTGTTGTAATTCAAAAACGAATAACTGTAGATACATGAAAATTTCACTGAATGTTTATATTAGCATTTCATATACACCATACAATTTTGAAAATATTTTGACTCTTTTTGAGCTGTTTATGGACATTTACAGCTTTCAATTTTTTTTAGTTTTTTTTTCTATAAATATCAATAAAGTTTTATCTGTTGGGCCAAAAAGTGTAAAAATTTAATACAAGGCTCCTGATATATTGTTACAATATCAGTTGAAAAATATTAAAAATACATAGGCACGATTTTTTTTATAAGCATTTAAAGTTGGAATTTTGACAAAATTTATCAAAATCTCGAAAATTATCAATCGTTGGAATTAAAAAATTATAAAATGTTCAGTTTTTATAACTAAGAGTTGAAAATTTAAAACAAAAATTCTCTTAAATAATTCATACTGTAACCAAAAAATCTAAAAAATATATAAACACACTTATTTTTTACAGACATTTTAATTTCAAATTTAGACAAAATTTCATATTTAAACCAAGAATTACGATTTTAGTCATTTTGTTGTGATTGAATAATACTATTCGTGGGTACTTGAAACTTCTAAAGTGTACTATTATATATCTATGATAGTATCACGGTTTTTGTTGATGTATAACGCGTTATAAGTATCTAATGGATATTGTGATATGATTAATTTGGAATTTATTATAGGTACCTATTATAGGTCAATTTTTTGTTTAATACCATAGATATGTATATAATATGCCTTATACATAGACTGACATACCATCACCGCTCAGAATCGTTTTTCTTATACAATGATATTATATCATTGAATTCAAATTTAATACCATCCATTATACAGTGACCCACTTGTAACCTACTGTACAGCAGAGCGACACCCACTTGCCCACCTTTTTATTTATATTTTTATTTATATTTTTATATTTTTGTGTCTGTCATCACGTTTTGGGACAGTAAAAGTGCTTCGATTTTCTTCAATAGTACCTTTTCTGATAGGAAAGTGAATCTAGTTGGTACTTTGGGGGGTCAAAAGTAAACATTTTCCAGTAGTTTTCACAAGCGCCGGGAAAAACAACATAAAAATTAAGGAAAAACGGGAATTTTTACGCAAAATCGATTTTCCAAAAAATCGAATTTGGTTTTTGGTGTAACTTTAAAACAAATGACCGTAGATACATGAAATTTTCACTGGTTGTTTATATTTGCATTTTCTATACACGATAACATTTTCAAAATATTTTGATTTATTTTGAACTGTTTAGGGACATTTTCATTTTTCATTTTTTTTTAGTTTTTTTTCTAGAAATATCAATAAAATTTTATTTGTTGGTTGCGAAAGCTTGAAAATTTAATAGAAGGCTCCTAATATGTTGTTTCAAAGGCAGATGAAAAATTTTAAAAATCGTTAGTCACAGTTTTTTATTATAAGCATTTAAAGTTCAAAAATTTACAAAATATGGAAAAATCACGAAAATTAGCAAAATATTTTGAGTTGAGAATTCGTAAAAATTTTTCTTTTTAAATTTAAGATTTGAAAATGAAACACAAGATTCCTTATAAGATTATCTACCTTTATCAATAAAAAAATCTCTACCGGACAGTCAAGTTAAATTTTTATGAGCGTTTGAAATTAAAATTTTTACAACATTGGATATTCACTCGATTTCTCATGTAGCGATTTCCTTATTTTGTTGTAATTCAAAAACGAACAATTGTAGATACATGAAAATTTCACTGAATGTTTAAATTAGCATTTTCTATACACCATACAATTTTGAAAATATTTTGACTCTTTTTGAGCTGTTAAGGGACATTTTCAGTTTTCAATTTTTTTAGTTTTTTTTTTTATAATTGTCAATTAAAATTTTATTTGGTGGGCCAAAAAGTCTGAAAATTGAATACAAGCTTTCTTATATATTGTTACAATATCAGTTGAAAAATTTTAAAAATACATAAGCACGATTTTTTTTTATAAGCATTTAAAGTTGGAATTTTGACAAAATTTATCAAAATCTCGAAAATAATCAATCTTTGGAATTAAAAAATTATAAAATGTTCAGTTTTTATAACTAAGAGTTGAAAATTTAAAACAAAGATTCTCTTAAATAATTCATACTGTAACCAAAAATCTAAAAAATATATAAACACACTTATTTTTTACAGACATTTTAATTTCAAATTTGGACGAAATTACATATTAAAAAACCTAGAATAACTATTTTAGTTATTTTGTTGTGATTGAATAATATTATTCGTGGGTACTTGAAACTTCTAAAGTGTACTCTTATATATCTATGATAGTATCACAGTTTTTGTTGATGTATAACGCGTTATAAGTACCTAATGGATATTGTGATATGATTAATTTGGAATTCATTATAGGTACCTTATTATAGATATGTATATAATATGTCTTTTACCTAGAAGGACATACCGTCTCCGCTCAGAATCGTTTTTCTTATACAATGATATTATATCATTGAATTCAAATTTAATACCATCCATTATACAATGACCCACTTGTAACCTACTGTACAGCAGAACGACACCCACTTGCCCACCTTTTTAAAATTACGTTTTAAAATTTGTCTATTTATTTCTATGTTAATTATGGTGTATTGCATTTTTATAAAATATATTTTAAAATATTTTGCACTAGAGATAATTGCAATCAATATTTGCAATTATATTAAGACATATTATTGAACATTTTGTCATGTATGTAAAATGATAAAAAAACATTTGTGAAAGTTCAAGTACCTATGATAATCGTGTACACAAACAACCAAAATAAATAAATACATCATTATATAAGCAATAAATTCATCAGTCGGCACAAAATCTAAAAGATTTTATGTATATTGTAAATTATATAAGATTTCCTGATATACTACAATATAATAAACTTTATAGCATATTTATTTGTAAATAATCAATTTAAATTATAAAAAAAAAATTTGTATCAAACATTCACATTCACAAAAAGAAAAACAAATAATTTCAATTTTCGTCATAAATTATACATAAATATATATTATATATGCCGATTAGTCAGTAAAATTTGGTCGTCTATCAACAACTACTCCACCATAAATTTGTACTTCATTTCTTGACAATCTCTCCGTGGTCCAAGTATTGGTGTTGGGGTTGTAAATTTCTAAGGTATCATTGATAGATTCATCTGCAGATTCTCCGCCCATAACATACAATAAACCATTTATTGCCACTGCACCTATACAAAAATGTAATTTAAATTCACTATATTCTTCAAAGGTTGTTATAAAAAATATAATTGTTATAGTTACCAGGACGAAATCGGCATATTTCCATATCAGCTACAGAAGACCAAACTCCATCACTCGGACTATAAACCTCAACACTTTTAAGATCTTTTTTATTACCATAGCCACCAATAGCATATAAACGATTATCCAAGACTACTACACTAACACCTTGACGACATATAGACATTTTTGCAACTGGTGTCCAAGCATCAAGTGTGGGATCATAATATTCCACAGTCTTCAAAGATTGACCATTACCAGCACCCCCAACCTACACAATTTATTCCAATGAAATGTATTACAAATTAAAAATAAATAAATAATATAATTATTCACCGCGTATAAACGATTATTTAGTACACCAACACCCAAATCAAATCTTCCAGTAGTCATACTAGCTACCAATCTCCATTTTTTAATACTGACATCAAATACCTCTACACTATTTAATGGATTGTGTTCATCTCCTCCACCAACCTAGAATTACAAAACAATATAAGTTTATAATATAAAATAAGTAAAATACAGATTTAACTTACTGCTTATAATAGATTACCATCCAATATACCAACACCTAATTGTTCTGGTTTAACTACCATTTCGGCCATTGGAACCCAAGAGGGCGATTGTAAAGATACATCAAGCATACTAACAGATTGAGAACATGAAATATTTACACCTCCTACAGCAAATACAAATTGATCTCCAATTACACCTAGACCAGCTGTCTGGCGACAATCTTTTAACCCTGGTGCTTTTTCACGTAGTTTGGTCGCTCGGTCATACCATTCTGTATAACACTTTGGCGATGTAGAAGACCGGTTGAACATTAAAATAACCTGTTATAATTAAAAGGAGGAAATAATTGTGAAGATAAATTAAACAAAACGGAATCATACTTTATGCGAGTCGCCAAACTGTCTGGGTTTACAACAAATTGTTTGTGAAATGGTGAAATACTGTAGTGTTTTTTTGTAGATTAAAAAGGTATGCTTCAATTACAAAATCTTTACTTAAAAATATTATAATAACAATTAATGAAATAAATAAATTCATATAGAATGCATATTTATGAAAATAACAAACATTCAAGATTATTCTTTAGAAGAGGTTCGTTTGCTATATCTAATAATATATCAGGCCTGGATGCTATTAAGGGCAAACGTACGTGTTCCATTAATTCTGTCAAACAATCTTTTCTCTGATCCAAATCCTGTTTTACCCATTTAATAACACTTTCAAATACCTAAAAAACAAATACAAATAATAAAATTTAAATTTAAATATCTTAAAAAGATAATATTTAAGATCATTGGCGTTTCTATCTAAATATTCCCAAATTAACATATTTATTTGTTAAACCGTCCATTAGTGTATTACTGGGTCCCAGAACATATAACAGATCTTGGTTTCATTCTTTTTTTAACAAGCTAAGGAATATATTTATGTTATTAAATCTATTTTTATTAAAATATTTGTAATGATTTTTATAGGTGGCTTTATCATATTTATTATTTATTATTTGTTATTTAGAAATACAATATAAGCACTTGAACGGGTGCAGTAGAAGTTTCATATTTAGGCTGATTGATTGGTCTGTTGGATGTGTTGTGTAAGTTATAAGGTACCGCCTTGTCATTATTATATATGGATAAAATGGATCTGACACAAATTTTTCATAAGAAAATAGATGCTTTGTACAATTACACCTCAATTACAACAAATAGGGTACTAGTAAAAAGTATGTTTAAATACATCTGGCCTATTGTGAAAAATGTTCTAGTTTAGTCTATTTTTCTGTTTATCTGTGTTTAGTCTGCAGATCCCTATGGTTACAGATTATTGTTTATTGTGCTTAATTGTGTGAAACGGAAATATTATTCCGCTGTGGACTAGCAAAGTTTCCGGTGGGCCACACAGCTCAAAAATAATTTGTTATTATTATATAGGTATTAACAATGAAATCGGTATAAATATAAATTACACAAACAATTAAATTAAAAATTAAATTTTTTAAAAAATTTTTATGGTTTTTAGGAATATTTTATTGTTAGATATCATTTTTTGTACATTTTATAAGAATAATTTAACTATTATAAGAACTTGGCTTAAATTCCTTCGAAAAAAAAAAAAATTAATATAATATTTTTTACTAATAAGTAATATTTCTATTTTTATTATGTATAATGTTCGCTTCTATGACTTCAGCTAGGTAGCCTAGATAATAAAGGCTCGCTATTTTCAGCTATACAAAATAACACTTGCCAATAACTTGCATATTTTAGATTCTGAGCGGAGCGATGAATGTATTGGTTTTACAATGATGTATGTTTTTATATTTTTATATTTTTATTTATATTTTTATTTATATTTTTGTGTCTGTCATCACGTTTTGGGACAGTAAAAGTGCTTCGATTTTCTTCAATAGTACCTTTTCTGATAGGAAAGTGAATCTAGTTGGTACTTTGGGGGGTCAAAAGTAAACATTTTCCAGTAGTTTTCACAAGCGCCGGGAAAAACAACATAAAAATTAAGGAAAAACGGGAATTTTTACGCAAAATCGATTTTCCAAAAAATCGAATTTGGTTATTGGTGTAACTTTAAAACAAATGACCGTAGATACATGAAATTTTCACTGGTTGTTTATATTTGCATTTTCTATACACGATAACATTTTCAAAATATTTTGATTTATTTTGAACTGTTTAGGGACATTTTCATTTTTCATTTTTTTTTAGTTTTTTTTCTAGAAATATCAATAAAATTTTATTTGTTGGTTGCGAAAGCTTGAAAATTTAATAGAAGGCTCCTAATATGTTGTTTCAAAGGCAGATGAAAAATATTAAAAATCCTTAGTCACAATTTTTTTTTATAAGCATTTAAAGTTCAAAAATTGACAAAATATGGAAAAATCACGAAAATTAGCAAATTATTTTGAGTTAAGAATTCGTAAAAATTTTTCTTTTTAAATCTAAGATTTGAAAATGAAACACAAGATTCCTTATAAGATTATCTACCTTTATCAATAAAAAAATCTCTACCGGACAGTCAAATTAAATTTTTATGAGCGTTTGAAATTCAAATTTTTACAACATTGGATTTTCACTCGATTTCTCATGTAGCGATTTCCTTATTTTGTTGCAATTCAAAAACGAACAACTGTAGATACATGAAAATTTCACTGAATGTTTAAATTAGCATTTTCTATACACCATACAATTTTGAAAATATTTTGACTCTTTTTGAGCTGTTTATGGACATTTACAGCTTTCAATTTTTTTTTCTATAAATATCAATAAAGTTTTATCTGTTGGGCCAAAAAGTGTAAAATTTAATACAAGGCTCCTGATATATTGTTATAATAGCAGTTGAAAAATATTAAAAATACATAGGCACGATTTTTTTTTATAAGCATTTAAAGTTGGAATTTTGACAAAATTTATCAAAATCTTGAAAATTATCAATCATTGTAATTAATAAATTATAAAATGTTCAGTTTTTATAGCTAAGGGTCACACATTTAAAACAAAGGTTCTCATAAATAGTTCATACTGTAACCAAAAATCTAAAAAATATATAAACACACTTATTTTTTACAGACATTTTAATTTCAAATTTGGACGAAATTACATATTAAAAAACCTAGAATAACTATTTTAGTTATTTTGTTGTGATTGAATAATATTATTCGTGGGTACTTGAAACTTCTAAAGTGTACTCTTATATATCTATGATAGTATCACAGTTTTTGTTGATGTATAACGCGTTATAAGTACCTAATGGATATTGTGATATGATTAATTTGGAATTTATTATAGGTACCTATTATAGGTCAATTTTTTGTTTAATACCATAGATATGTATATCGTCGTTGACACGAAAAAACCTCCTATGTGCCAAATTTTCGATTTTGAGATATTAGTATCCCTGGATTCAGAAAAAATAGGCGGTCATTTTGATAAAAACTCCTATGTGATATCTCCATCGTAGAATTAATGAAAAATAATATACAATTCCTCCTATGTGTTACCAACCATAAATAGTTTATGAAATACCTCCTATGTGATTAAAATATTGGTCAAAATTACATTGGAGATATTGGCATGCAGAGTAGATGTAGTGTCGTGTATGAAATATGCACATGGGAGATTTTTCCATGTTCATAAATGATAATAACAATTTATATTTTGTATTATAATTTTCTATAATTAGTTACCTATGAAACAGAAATGTGAGAAACTATGTTTTTTTTCAACTATGATAAGAAATCCAAGTACTGGTTACTATTACATTATTATTTTTAACTTTTACCTTATATGTTATAATTCTAAAAAGTATATTTTAAGTATTTTGAGTAACTATAACTTGTTTTTTATTTTATTATCAGGACTGAAAAAGTGGTTAACTATTTTTTATTGTTTTTTTTTTGTTGTAATGTTTTACATTGTATAATTAGTTATAACTTATAAAAGTTAGCAATTATGTTTTGTTAGTACATTGATAATATTATAAATATAAAGTTTAAAGTTATTTTGTTTTATTATGTTAAGTATTTTATACAATTATAATTAATTGTTAATAAATATTTATTTCTTAGATAACACAACTTAGTTTTTTTTTTATAAAATCGTTCAAAATAAGTTTTATTATTATTACTCTGGCACCAACTATTATTCAAATAACCTCCTTTCTACTGTTTGGCAAAAAAGATTGATTAACATAATATCCTATGTACTGTTTGGCAAAAAAGATTAATTAACATAACCTTCTATGTACTGTTTGGCAAAAAAAAATGATTAACATTACCTCCTATGTGATGAAATATTGACAATTTGTACAATAAATACATATATATAAATTTTTTTTTTACTTCAATTTTTTTCAGAATAGAAATGTATATTTTATTACGTTTTTCAAATGTATTTTCATTAATCATTGATGATTTGTGATTTTTTAAAACGTTTTTCGTCTCTCCTGAAAAAATAGGTTTAAGTACATGGGAGGTTTTTTCGTGTCAACGACGATATAATATGTCTTATACATAGGTAGACTGACATACCGTCACCGCTCAGAATCGTTTTTTCTTATACAATGATATTATATCATTGAATTCAAATTTAATACCATGCATTATACAGTGAACCACTTGTAACCTACTGTACAGCAGAGCGACACCCACTTGCCCACCTTTTTTTATTTGAAAATAGTTAGTATAAATTATAAAAAAAAATTCTTATCAAATAGGTATTCAAAATAACAAAAATATTTAAAACAATACACGTGTCATTATAATTTACACAAAAATTTGTTCATATTACTATTAACGATGAGTACAACTGTAAGGTGATTAATGATAATGATGTGGTCTATCGACAACTACTCCACCATAAACTCGTACTCCATTTCTTGACAATCTTTCCAAGGTCCAAGTATTAGTGTTAGGGTTGTAAATTTCAAAAGTATCAACAATAGATCCTGTTTCTCCGCCAAAAACATACAATAAACCATCTAATACGGCTACTCCTGTAAGATAATGTAATTTAAATTCAATATATTTTTACAAGTCGTAATAAAAAATATAATTATCATAGTCACTACTCACCACGGGAACAACGGCATAAATTCATATCAGCTATACAAAATCTCAAAAATTATCAATCGTTGGAATTAAAAAATTATAAAATGTTCAGTTTTTATAACTAAGAGTTGAAAATTTAAAACAAATATTCTCTTAAATAATTCATACTGTAACCAAAAAATCTAAAAAATATATAAACATACTTATTTTTTACAGACATTTTAATTTCAAATTTAGACAAAATTTCATATTTAAACCAAGAATTACGATTTTAGTTATTTTGTTGTGATTGAATAATATTATTCGTGAGTACTTGAAACTTCTAAAGTGTACTATTATATATCTATGACAGTATCACGGTTTTTGTTGATGTATAACGCGTTATAACTGTTATAAGTATCTAATGGATATTGTGATATGATTAATTTGGAATTTATTATAGGTCAATTTTTTGTTTAATACCATAGATATGTATATAATATGTCTTATACATAGACTGACATACCGTCACCGCTCAGAATTGTTTTTATTATACAATGATATTATATCATTGAATTCAAATTTAATACCATCCATTATACAGTGACCCACTTGTAACCTACTGTACAGCAGAGCGACACCCACTTGCCCACCTTTTTTTTATTTTAAAATATTAAATAGCATCTGACTAACAAGTGCTATAATGAAAAAGAAAACATAACGAATATACCTATCCATCTAAATGTTATTTTATGTTAATTTAAATTGGTTTTTAATTTTTCAGGTCATTTTATTAAGTTATTCATATAAATTTGTATTAAATAGTATTTTTTGAAGGCATTTTTTCTTGTTTTTTATTGCATTTAAATCCACACCCTACATATAACTGAATCTGACGGTTATTATATTCAGGACTAGCCAGCAAGTAAGTATAATAATATTAGGTACTTAATATATTGTAGCTACACAATAAAAATATAAAATTAATAAATTGTACATAATAGTAAAATATAATAATAATATAGGTATTGTAATAATATATGTAATAATAATATAGGTATTTATACAATAATAAAATATAATATTATTCATGGGTTAATAGGTTGAGAACGTTACATACAATTTTGTACATCCAACGCAACATTCTTAATTAATAAAAGTGAATTTATTTACTTTATTTTATTATAATATAATATTATTGTAGTGTGTTGTTTGGTGATGTTGTAATATATACTTCACTATTGATTGTTTAAAACGGAAACTAAAAGAAAGGGTGGTGCTAAGAAAATTATAGAGATGAGAAGGAAAAAGGCAACTCTTAGAAAAATCAAGTTAAAGCAGTTACAGATCGACCTATGTTTTGGATCCATTATAACTCAGTTATAGAGTAGGTAATTGAAAATAAGTAATACATTATAATCTGTACTTAAGAAATTACTTAACACAACTTAAGTTGTTTCCTGAGAAAATAGAAGATGAGTAGAGGATGCAGAATCATGCTATCCTCATTTATTAAAACATACATTGGTACCATATTAAATGTTAAGTTTATACATTTTGTGATGATGAAATAGCAATGAGCAATGGCCGGTAAAATTATATATTTCACGGGCCGAAAAGTAGCCCCAGTCCGCCTCTGGTTGTAAATATATAGTTGAATATAATCCGTAAAAACGGCAGATAAAACTCTACTAATATTATATTTATATTTTATATGTAAGCTCTTTATGTTAAGTTGACTAAAAATATATACATGGTAATACAACTATTATTAATATTGCAGTTTGCTTACATTTTCTTCATATGGAACAGCAAGGTCATTACAAGAGATAATCTTAACTACATCTTCGGAAGATAAAGATAGGAACTCAACACTTTTAACCACTTCCCTGAAAATAATTGTCATTATGTAGATAATTTGTTATTGAATAATATAAAGAATTAAGTAATTTAAATCATACAAAAAGTGTTGTCTAATGAATGCTTCAGAACTAGATATCAATTCTGCACAGTTATGTAAGTCAGCAAACGCTCTGATACCAAGACAATTCGAAGCATCCAGTTGTTTTTGTAAAAACTCAGCACATGCAGCACTTACAAAATCTAACTGTAAGATGTTTGCAGTTGGTAACAACATCTTAGATATCAACAATAATTCACGTCAAATGATATGTTATTTGAACTCAAATGTTAAATTAATTATTCAATTATAACTGTACATTTTCTTTTGTGACCATAATTTCTCCAGTATAAATATAATTTACTAATAATTGTAAAATGGTGGAATCTAATTCTCTTATATTTACAAGATCTTTGTTTCTCTCATCAAAATTACTAAACATTGCAGAGAAATATGGACTAGCTGCCATTAGGACAATTTTATTACCAAACGTTATACATCCATCATCTGTTTCAAATCTTATATCACATAGAACTTCATTTCTAAAAACAAAAATGTGTTAGGTACTAATATTTATTCTGAAAGAAGCTAAAATTATCGTCACCATACTTGCGTAGAGATTGTAAGCCTTCCAGTATTTTATCAGAGTGAAAGCAATTTCTAAAATGGGTTGCTTCATTCGATTTCAAAACTTGCTTTACGTTATTTTCACAAGATGATGCCGGAATGGTATCCATTTCTTCTACTGACATAACACCTTTGAAAATATTTTAAAAATAAATATATTTTCAATATCATCATTCAGTTAAAACTTAATACTAAAAATAAAGTATCTATGATGGGGTAAAAACCAACAAAATACTGATGTTAACAAACTATCAATTTATTACCTAGTTAGTAAGATTTATTAAAAAAGACAATCATAATCATTTTATCCTAACTATCTAAAATCTAAATAATAATAATTCAGTTTTACCAGTCATCACAAATTTTACATAATATTCAATTGAAAAGTAGGAAGTCTTTCTAAGACTTTTAATAAAAGTTATATTATAGAGATGTTATATAAGGCAACTAAAATATGAAATTTAATTTTCAAATTAAAAATTTGAAAAACTGGCACCGGGACCCTTAAGCATGGGCGCAATTTTGAACAAATAACATGAAAAAAAATAAAAGGACTTTTTATTTATAATTCATCTTCCTATTTACCATTTCAATTTCCTTATAATGTATAATATCCACATTCAAGAATATTTACAATAATTCACATAATTCACAAATACCATATTTCTAAAATATTATAATGACTTTAATATGTTTACCTTTCTAGCCTATATTATTATATTAATTATTAATTATGAATTAATATTATTAAAATAATGTAAAACAATAAAAACAAATGTGCAAATGTGCATTTGTTATCATAGGTAGTTGTCGGGTCTTTAATAAATACCCGACTGTTGGGGATATAGCCACAGCGTAAATTTTAATACTAAGTTTAAGAATCTTGGGTAGGGTAAAAATCAACAAATAACTGAAATTTTTTTTATACCTTTCAGCTTTCATTAGGTATATTTTTAGCAGAACAAAGTTGTTTTTCCATAAGTAGGACTTAAGTATACCTAACTGTCTTTTCCGAAAAATCTACAACCACTTTAAGGAACTTTACTTGTAACTTCACATCATGAACAGAATATTCTATTATTATTAAAAGAAGAGGTACCTATATTTTCATTGTTAGCAAAGTATTATTGAATTTAAATAAAGAACATTATTAAATTAAAATAAAGTACTGTATAGAATATGTTTCTTAGTTATTTTTCAATAAGTAAGTATGAATGCCTTTCCCAAAAAATTTACAACTTACGTTAGGTACATCATAAAATTTTTTTGACTAAACTCATCACCACAATATAAACTTCATAAATCCAAATATAGGTGCTCAAAAACAAACAATTGATAATTTATGGAGACACTTAAAAGTAAAATGTAATGTATTATAGGTAGTCACGTGGAGCAAAAATCCTAGTTGAAAAGCAATTTATTACAGGAGGCGTTCAGTCAATCGGTCCTAAGATTTTTTTTAAAGAGACATAAAAGACACTTTTGTATGAAATAATTTTTTTACCTAGGTACATAGATAAGCATAGGTCCGACCATAGGGTAATAAGTAATAACTAATAATAATATAGAGGCGGCATTACCTCATTCAAACTGTATTATCTGGCTGATGCTAAACTAGCTATTACTAAACTATTACTCTATGGGGACCGCCGACACAAGTGGTCATCTTTTGTAGAGGGCATACGTACCTATGGATTTCTAATTCAAAAGTTTGTGATTTTGTGAAAATGCTTACTTTGTCGCGTGTGCCTACGCTTCATATTAAGGCGGCAGCGGTGTCGGTGTCCGGCGTAGGAGACTGGAGGACCGATTCTCAGCGTCGATGGCGGATTCGGCGGCTGGCGAGTGACGACACTACGACAGTACACTTCAACAATCGATTATTGAGTATCTGAGCATCAAAAAACTTGACCACGGCTACGAAATGTACCGTGTAAGTACGCGCCGGCTCGGGTGTGTGCGTGCGATACGGCTTCGACGGCCGACGGCTTTGCAGATTCGCAATGACGGTGATGTTGATATTATTGTTAAAATAATAAAAATAAATAGGTAACAATTAATCGATACAATTGGGTAATATTGTTCTATGGTAATTAATAATTATATATGTATATACTATAAAAATTAATAATAACAGTATGATGAACAGAAATCGCGTATACCATCAAGACAAAAAACATATTATATTTAAATATAATATAACATATTATATTTTTTTTTTTATAGTCGTTGGGTTTGCGCGTGTCGTGCGTTCGTGTGTAGATCATAGATAACAGATAATAGCATAGAACAGAACCACAGAATATTCTGTGATGGAGCAATGATTGAATGGTAATAGAGAGTAGAAACGGTGTAGGTACGCGGCATTGACATAATATTATGTCAATGGTACGCGCATAGAATAATTATTCTATGGTACGCGGCAACCCATCGATTTTTGGTGTTTTTCAATATTATTATTAATCATCCCAAATTTAAAGTCAGCAAGTACATAATATTTCTATTTATAATTCTAATTATCTATGATTATAATATTATTTATTAAAATATTATAACACCTACCTAAAGCATTGGCTTCGATTGGGGGGGGGGGGTGCTTAGCACCCCAAAAAGATCGAAAGCCCCCCCAAAATTATTAAACATTTTTCATAGTATAAAATATTAAAATTGGTACTTATTTTACAACGATTGACAAAATCTTGGAACTTATTACAACATTTTTTTTCCCGAAATGTTGTCAAAATAAAGTTCAAAATAATAAATAATAATTATTATACCATAATAATTATACATTTATACCTAATCGTCATCTGTACACACCGGCTGACCGTCGCGGCGGATTGTTATCGCATTATCGCAATGACAAAAATAGAAATTTCCCATATTCTGACTGATAAACGTTATTAATGTGCTGATTGCCATATTTTGCCGTTTCGACTGTTTCGTCTTTCGTGTTGCGTTGTTCACTGTTGTTTGTAAATCTTAATTTCCTTTGTCCATGTACATAGTAATTAGTATTGAGGTTATACTATATTGACTATTGAGTGTAATACACGTTTTCGGTTAATCATATTGTTCATTTTATATCTTTTGAGTATTGTTATTTTTTATTTTTTTATTTCAATTTTGAATAATATCAACATTACTGTGCCTTCACCGCGACGCCGTTGAACTCGACAAAGCCGTAGGACCGAAATCCACACCCGTCACACGGGCACAGCTTTTTGTTTTGTTGTCGTGAATCGTGGTCACTTGTCGCTCGCCGTATACTCGCGTTTCGCACCAAATCCGCCATCGATGATCGACATTCGACGCTGAGAATCGCTGCTTCTACTTCCTACGTCAACACGGTTAGTCATATAATTCATTTTCTACTTATTGATATATCGTTATTTTTATTTTATTATTTCTATTTTCAATAATAACAATATTACTGTACACCGCACGCCGTTAAACTCGACAAAACAGTAGGATCACACGCACAAACCTTAATTGTTTCGTTGTCGTGATTCGTGATCGCGTGGTCACTGTTGTCACTTGTCAGTTACTCAATTCGCAGTTCAACATTTGCCACTCGTCACGTCTTGTCAGTTTTCGATAGCGCCGTCCGCCATCGACGGAACGCTGAGAATCGCTGATCCCAGTGGCGCAGGAACTATTTTTCATAAGGGGGGGCAAAACATGAAAAAAAAACTAACTATTATAATATATTTATTTGTAATTGATAATAGAAAACCTTTCTTAATATTTTGTTCTTTTAACGTTAATATAGGTAGTTTAATATATAGGTATATACATAAATATATGTATATATTTTTTTTTTATTTAAAAGTTTACCAGCTAGTTTAACATAGCAAAAGTTTACCAATATATAAATGTATAAATTTAATGATTAAATTTATACATTTATATATTGAAACAAAACATGAATCATATTTACGTTAGGTAAACCTAAAGTTAAAATAACAGTATCTAAATAAATATAATAAATAAGTTTTAAAAGAAATATATTTACTATATAGCTATATATTTACCTGTAGTTGTATTCAAAAGTAACAATATATTATACAGAAATATAAATAAATTAAATATAAAAAATGTATTTAATTTATACCTTAGTCCTTAAGTTATATTTTAAAGTAACAATAGGTACCTATGTCAATATATAAATTATAAATAAATATAAAATTAAAATAATAAATAAATACCTGAAGTTGTATTCAAAAGTAACAATATATTATACAGAAATATAAATAAATGAAATATAAAAAATGTATTTAATTTATACCTTAGTCCTTAAGGTATATTCTAAAGTAACAATATGTCAATATATAAACAAATATAAAATAAAAATAATAAAATAAACTTCACAAAGGTTATTTTTTTAAAAGAATCTAATACTATAAAATGAAGAACAGCTGACTGATAATATTGGCGTCCAATGGAAAGGAAAACGCCGGCTATAGCGAACCCTTGGCGTAAAAAATGAAGCACTGCTCCGTTTCCCCAGCCCGCCGGCCGTTTCCCGTCGATTCCTTATAGCGCGACCAATCGCGTACCTTCGCAGTGGCGGCGGTCGGTTTTAAAACGTTTTTCGTTATCTCCTGTTTTCCTATCATTTCGCCGATTTTCGGAAAATTAGCTGTTTTTACACGATATCTTTTCGCCCTTTTATATACTTAATTCGAAGTAACCGGTGTGCGGTTTATATTCGTGTTCAATGTCGATCAATAAATACACTCCCGACCGGACTTTTTTGCCGATTTTTTCCTTTTCTCCCACCGTTTCGTCTATTCGCACCCGTTTGTGTCCGAATCGAGTCTTTTTGAAGCCGTTTATATGCGCTTTTCCCCCAAAATCGGTTCGTTCGCCTCGCAATCGCGTTTGGAAATTACGCCGGCGACCGACCAGCCGTACGCGTATATATACATGTATATACGTGTATAATTTAATTTTTCCTTATGATTTAATAATTATTAACGGAAAACGCTTTTCACACGCCCCGTTAAATATATATATGGGAGATGCGCGTATTACAAGCGAATTATATGCGATTACATCGATGTACATCGGAAATATCGGTTTACGTCGCTCCGTAGTCGCACGGCTTAATTGTTGATGTTTTCACTGTCTTTCATATCTCAAATTGTGTCCGAGTAGGTTAGGCGTTAGGCAGGAAACACGTAGGTCCCGGGTTCAAATCCGTCGTACGCCGTCCAGGCATTGAAACCGTCAATGCCAAATGGTTTACACGGCCGCCCAAATCTCGATTTTTTTTGCATTTTTTTTTCACGTTATTTTTCATATAAATTAAATAATAATATAATAATACAAGGACATATCGTACATTATTATTATTTTAAGTCATTATCATTTTATATCACACAATAAATAGGTACATATTATATTTGTTTTATTAGGAATTATTAAAATTGCATATTTTTTAAAATTTCCATGATTGTTATATAAATATAGTTTGTATTTTATTTCGGTTTGCCTACCTAGGTGGCTAACTTGAAAGTTAATCTTGATTTTGACTTGAGAGTTGAGATGACTGACTTGCTAGACACTCCAACACGGTTTTTGACTTTACACTTTTTACATAAGAAAAGGCACCGGACATGCGAAGGCACATACCACTCTATGTGATATACCTACTATATATAGGTGATAGACGGATTGCTCATTTTAGTTTCGTCTTAAACGGTGATGATTGACTTGATAGACACTTTAACAAATAACATGCAGGTTTTTGCAATTTTTTTTTAAATTAATATATATACACTATAGGTACATGTTTATATGTATTGGTTAATATAATAGTATGTATCTAACTACCTACCTATATGTTAATATTTTTTAGGAATTATAATTGCACATTTCTCAAAATGTTCATTGTTATATTATATCACACAATAAATACATATCATATTTGTTTGTATGTATATAGTTTGAATTTTTCGTAAATAATTTCGTAAGTTGTGTGATAGGGTTTTCACTTATAGCCGCTTGATGTCGTGTCTGCAATCCACCGCAGGTGGATTGCCTACCTGATTTGCTGTGGCACATAGTCCGCGATCCGACGAAGTCGGATTGCCTACCTAAGTGGCTAACTTGAAAGTTAATAGATTTTGACTTGAGATGACTGACTTGCTAGAAACTCCAACACGGTTTTCGACTTTACACTTTTTACATAAGATAAAGCACCGTTCATGCTACGGCACATACCACTCTATGTGCAGCTATACTCTATATAGGTGATCCTGGAGATCGTATCCAGCCTATCCATTTACAACGTTTGTGACGGATTGCTAGACACTCAAACTTTTAACATTCCCGCCAAAGCGTCTAGCCTTATCTCCAATCCATATCACTAATCCTTATCACAAATCCTAAACTTTCGTCTTACAACCTTTGCGACTTTTATAATTCATTGTCTCCAAAATCGGTACCCACTCTCAGCGATTCCAACGGGCCCCGAGTTATACTTAGAGCTAGTTACCTATAAAATTAATAAAAATTTCCAAATGTTGATTTCCTTTCTGAAGTTCTGGAAACAAATTCTTTGGCAATTAACTTCAAATCAATTTTTGCTGTCATAGACTTATGAACGTGTAAAATCATCGTATGAGTTAATCTCTTTTGGGTCATTGTGGACCTCAGATATGTTTTTAGTCTTCTCAATGCACTAAAAGAACGTTCAGCAGTCGCTGCAGATGCTGGTATTGTTAAAATTAATTTAATAAGCTTGGTGATTTCAGAAAACAAAGAATCTTTTACATTTGAATATTCATTTCTCAAATGATTTATAATATCTGAAATACTAGTGATAGATACTATAGACGGTAACATAATAAGCTGGGCATGGAGTTTATTAATGTCAAAATCCTCACTCATATTATTTAAACAATTAGTAAGTTCTTGGTGAGTTCTTGTGTTTTGATCTACAAGTATGTGTTCTAATTTAACCAAGTTTTTTAGACCTTGTTGATTAAAACGCCTATCAATTTCATTTATCAAATAGTCAATTATTTCAAACATATCTTTCTTCAATTCACATATTGGTGATAATTTTGTAGGAGGGTTACTTGTATATTGAAGTCGTTTTGGTGTTTTTTTTATACGCTTAGTGTCATCAAGTGGTTCTAATTCATATATTTCAGCATTTAAATTCACGGTATTTAATATCTTTTCAAAATATTCATTACTTCTGAATGATAGTAATGTTTTCTTTAATGTATCTGCAGCTTTAATTGAATCTGATGCGCAAAATTTAGGATTTTGTAATACTTTTGCTAATTGTTCTACAGGACCAAAAATATGTATTGCAATAGTCAAAAAAAAAATTGTTTTTAATTTTTTTAATTTTTTCACATATCCTCTAAGTGTGAATTTTCTATCATCTGCTATACAAACACTCCCTGAAAGCATTTCATCTAATGTTTTTTGAACTCTGCTATAGTTATCTAAAAATCTTGATAAACTTTTAACCCTTACAGACCATCTAGTAGGACAAAATGGAAGTAGATTTTGTTTTACACTACCCAATTCAGAGGAATTGTAACATGGCTCTAATACTATATTTTCATAGATACTTTTTCTCTTAGCAGATTCAAGAATAGCATTTGATACATCTCTGACCATAGTGAAGGTATCACACATAGCACTATTTTTTCTTGCAACTTCTTGTAATGCTAAATCCAGTGAATGATTACTACAGTGTACAAAACAACTTTTTGGCTGAACATTTTCAATTAATTTTTTCACCCCATTCAATTTCCCAGACATATTGGCAGCTCCATCAAAACAGTGGCCTCTTAAATTTGATGTAGATAAATTAAATCGTATTAATATGTCTTTTATTGTGTCAAAAAATGTTAATGCTTTACTATCAGGTGTATTACATAAACCAGTAAATACTTCATGTACTTCAAAATTTGAATCAATATAGCGAATGCATAATGAAAACTGTTCTGTAGAAGAAATATCAGTAGTTGAATCAGCAATTATAGAGAAGTATTCTGATTTTTTTTATTGATTGCACAAGTTCACGCTGTAAATTTAATGACATTATTTCTAAAATTTCATTCTGAATATCTGAACTAAGCCAATTATTTTTCTGTTGTATCCAATGTCTTAAGCATGGAACATCTACACATCTTTCTTCTAATAAGGAAAGAAAATTGCCATCATTATGAGAATGACCTCTAATACTTATTCCCATCTGACTAAGGTATCGCAAAGTACTAATAATTGTTAATAAGGCTGTGGATGCATTTTTTTGTTCTTCAATTTTTTGTTTTGATAATAAAGAAATTACTGATACATTAGTATTAATACTTAAAAGAAAATGTATAGAGTTGACGTGCATTTTACTGTTTTCATGGGATTGAAATTTTTCAGATGCTTTTTTCCAACTATTAAAACCATTTACTATAAAAGATAATTCTGTGTGTTTATTTAATTTATTATTTGTCTTATGATAAAATGAAACACAATCAAAACAAAATGCACGATCTTTAGATTCATCATAATGAAGCCAGGCAAACATTTCAAACCACTTTGCGCAAAATGATCTTTTTTTGTGTTTTGGAAAAATAAAATTATTTGATGGTTGATTTTTTGTTTCAATTATAGGAAGAATGGGTTGACTACTTTTTTTTGAAATTGAAGATGTTGAGGCGACATTACTGATATTATTTTGTAAATCCTGTTCTATCTCTGACTCCTGAAAAAAAACTTAGAGCTGACTCAGAGAAATAAATGCCCAAACAACACTTAAATGCATGCATTTATTAATATTATACTGTCATTGTTTATTTAAAAAGTTTTTGAAATTTTTTCTTTAACACAAACTAGTCTGTAGACTGTAGTCCGTAGTGCAGTTAGTAGTATGAAACTATGAAATAACAGTCTTAATTATTATACGATTTAAAAATATTTAAAAGTTGTTATTTACTTTTATTTAACTTAAATTTAACCTTATATAAAAAGAATACTCATTGTAAATGAAATATATTCAAAGAAAACAGTAAAATTCCTCTAAGATTTACTCAAAATATAAATTTTATTAGGTAAGTGTAAAATATTTCTTCTTTTTAATTTTGGTTGGAAAATATAAACATTACACAGGAAATTATTTAAATTAAGGCAACTAGATACAAAAACCGGCTTTTAACCATCATTAATTAATAATTAATCATTTTAATAAAATTAAAAAAGCATAATAATCTCGGGTGTGTACAGTTGACATAAATACATAATATATTATAAATACAAGTAGGTAATTATTATTATTAAATTAGCTTAATTAAATCCAGTTTAGTGCCTATAACATATTTTGTTCTACTGTCTACAAATATTAATTAACGACATTAGTTGTTTAAATATATTTGAGTAGGAAATAAAAAAATAATTGGTAGGTATCTAAAAAGTAAAATTATTATTCGTTCAACAAAAATATTGCTTTGTAGAAATCAGTTTGATTTAGGTATATTGATATATCACTATATCAGTAATATTTATATTTATAACAATTTATTTTACTAGACAGATTAATAATTACAACAAATAAAACAAATTTATTTGAAAGTATGTCTTAAACTTACCTCGTTAGGTATAAGCTCCTGAATTTTCACAGGTGTTTTCAATTTGAAAAAGTCTCTAATATTTTTTTTGGGATTGGGAACAGCCATCGCAGGTACCGGTACGTGTAACGTGTTTAAACAAATATGAATATGAATGTTACTGTAAAGAACTGTATTCTGTAGCGACAGGCGACAGTCAACGATCACGACAGCGTACTCATTTAATAGTCGTAATCAGTAATCACTAATCGCCAATCGGAATCTTATCGTAAACGATATAAACAATAAACTGTAAAAACCCAAAAATAGCCTAATGATATTGTATAATAAACAATATTGTAACTATGTTGTGAGAACACTATCCGGGACTGGTGGAACTTCCAATTCCAATTATAAATATTTGATAAAGCACTTCGACCAAAAACGTCTATAAAAATTACTCAATAATATTAATTATTATAACGCACACTCATGAAAATGAGACTTATTTTGAATACGTAAACGTATAAATTAAGCGTAAATTACGATTGTATTTTACCCTTTAATTTTAATGTGGTAGGGGGGGCAAAATTATACTTTTGCCCAGGCACGTAGCCAGGGGGGGGCCTGGGTGGGCCGGGCCCACCCTAAATATACTCTGGCCCAAGGCCGGCCCCCCCCAAATTCAAAATATAATTATTTTTACCAATTATCAAAAATGTGATTATGCACATTGAGAGAAATCTATTGTGATTACTATTAGGTAATACAATTATTATTGTAATAATTTAATTTTTATATTCGGGGAACCGTGGATAACTTTATCTGAAAAAAATACAATATAATAGGGTCTTGATACCCTTTTTAAAAACAATAATATATTAGCCGCAGTTATAAGTCTATGCTAAGTTAGCTTGCGAAAGAACTTTTTCATGTCTGAGACGACTGAAAACCTTTCTGAGGAATCGCATGACAAATGATCGTTTAAATAATTTAGCTTCAATGAGCATAAAAAAATAAATTCTAAAAACTTAGATCTAGATATTTTTGTACAATTGTTTTCGGAAAATCATAAAAACAGAAAAATTATTTTATATTGCACTGTTTAATATTTATATAAGTATAAGTGTATTATTAATATTTTCTACTAGTATGTGTTTTTTTTTTTTTTTTTTAATAAATTTGAGTTTCTTTAAAAATTATATTAATTTAAAAATCGATGATCATTTATCTCTATTATTTTTGATAAGTATTCAAATATGAATTAATTTTTGAAGTTAAACAATTGAAGCAGCTTATTATTTTAAATATGTATGTAGATTTATTTTTCATAGCATGAAAAATGTATCCCATAAGTGAAGATGTAGGTAATTCTATATTTATTTTTTTTTTTTGTTACAGGTACTTTCTATTTTTGTAATTCTTAAATAAGTAAGTATTAGGTATAACTTGTTGTGAAAAAAATAATTTTAACCAATTACCAACTAAAGGTAAATTATTTAAATTAATAAGATTCTTTGTATTGCATACCCCTTACAAGAATTTCATAAAGAAAAATTTTGGAAAGTAATAAAAGGGCCAAACATTATTGGCCCCCCTAGTAGAAATTTTCTGGCTACGTGCCTGCTTTTGCCCCCCTTGGATTTTATCCGAGGGGTCAATTGCCCCCTCTGCCCCCCCTTCTCCGGCGCCACTGGCTGATCCTACTTCCTACGCCGACACGGCTACCGCGACATACCACGTACCGCCCGGAAAGCGACTATAGGTAAGAATTCTCACAAAATTCGTCTAAATCATAAACATTAGCAAATCATAATATTAAGTTTGCAGGTAGGTACTACACGTGTCGTATGCTATCTACCGGCGTATGCAATCTACACAAAATGACTGGTTGTGTCGTATGCTGTAGACGTAAAAAAAAATATTTTATACAAATATGTCTTTTATGTCTCTTAAAAAACTTACTCTTTCATATTTCCAAAAACACTAAATTGTATGTGTTTGAGCACCCGTATGGATTTATGAAGTTTGGTATGGTTGTGTAGAAAAATTGTATATTGAATCAAATTGAAGGATTACGGGGAAAAACTATATAATAGTCAATATTCCTAAAATGTTCAGTATTTGGGACTCTGGTCTTTTTTTCCCGTTATGGTAATACTTAAACCTGTATTATACCTATCATTGACCATAATCTTTTTTCCATTACTCGACTCACTTGTCGATTTGAAACTAACCAAAAGGTACTATTATTATTTGATTTTTTTCTTTCTTTTGACTATAATCTTTTTTCACCGTAACCCTTTAAATGTATAAACATTACCTCCCCAACCAAAATCTTTTTTTTTTTTATAGCACTGATAAATATAGCGCTCAATTCCTGTAAATTCCTGTTATACCTGTTTACCCAGAAGCAGTGGTGTCCCTAGACCCTTTTAAAGGGGGGGGGGCGAACTTCATGCATCACCTATATATATATATATATATGAAAATACACCAATTACTAGGTGTTTTACCTGATTTAACTCGGGGTATGTAATGTCATTAGGGCAATAGGGCATTCGACATTGGCATAGTGATAGATACAAAAAACAAAGTATAATTAACAGAGTCACAGTTTTAAAATATTTGTGTACATATTAAATTATTTAAATTTAAATTAATGAATTAATGAATGAAAAATGATTGTCCAAATCATGTCATTGTGCAATTTTTTAAAACAAAACTTCTTTTGGAAGATGTATTAAAAAAAGATAGAACTTCTTTTATGATGCCCATAGTGTTTCTAACTAACTGTACATTAGATGACTTTGAGATGCTCAAGTTCAATGCATGGTTTGAACATGGACTGTAAACAGCATTGGGACAGTTTTTCTGAATTTCAGCAACTGCTCCACGTGTTACAGATGTCATGACTGAGCACCCATCGGTTCCAATCCCTACACAGTTATTTAAGTCTAACGACATGTCTTTCATAATTGATACAACAGCATTTCCCAGAACAATACCAGTTAATTTTGGTTCTACATTATCTTCTGTAAGTTTATCATAAACATAATCATGACAATTTATAAAACAAATAAACTGTTCATGAACATTATTAGCTTTATCAACATATCTCAAAGACAAACTTAATTGTGAAATATGGGAAATATCAGTGGTTTCGTCAAATATAACACTGTAGTAGCAAGATTCTTTAACATTATTTAAAATATGTGACAATATTTCTTCTTTACAACACTCAATTAACTGTTCCTGTGTAGTGTGAGAAATATAAGTAGCTTTAGCACTAGTTGTTTGTAAATGTTTTTCTAATATTTTATCCCCAGAAGCTATTTTGAATTTTAGTAATTGCCTAAAATTACCTTCATTGGTTGGCAATAAATCAATATTTGTATTTAATTTACCTTGATCACGGTGTCCTCTAAATGCTAAATTTTGGCGTCCCAAAAATATAATACACTCTATAATTGGTTTGAGTCTCTCACGATTCTCAGTTATTTGTTGCATTCATTGTGTACTCATTAAGTTAATTATTTCTTTTTGAGGATTTTTGTAACGGTCTAAGAAATCAATAGCTACTTGCATTGCATTTTTGTGGTATAAATGCCTACTATGTGATTGAATTATGAACATTTTAAGAAAGAAAAAATAGCTCATGGAGGGGCGACTGCCCCATTCGCCCCCCCCCTTGAGGACGCCCCTGCCCAGAAGTAGAACTGAATATGGTATGTAGCTTAGACACGTCACCCTAACCATATCTGGGGAAACTTTGACTTTCTAGGTAAACAGGTAGAGCAGGAATTATAAAAAGTTTACCATGTGATAGTGAAATTCATAATATTATTCTCGATTATTCTTTAGTCAATGGTAGGATATATTCTAATTTCTAGTGTCTACTGTCAAGTCTTCATGAGTAATGAGTAGGGCTCGGATTTGTAAAAAAGCATTTTAAGTGGCCAAAAAAAGCAAGAAAAACATTTAGGTATTAATTTAATTCTAAAAAAACAAATTTCAATTACATATAAAATTAAATATTTTAAAAAGGAATTTACGACCATAATATATTTAGTCAAGTTACTTTCATTTAAACTCATTCTATTGGGTTCTAATATATTTTTATACATAGAAAAATACCTTTCCACGTCAGCCAATGTAATTTGTGCATATTTCATATAAACTAAATCATTTGAATCATACTGTTCCACATTTACGTTTAGTCGAGTGTTTAGTGCAGTGCCATTATGAATACTATTGCCTTTTTGAAGTTCTGCCCATCCATTATTCTTTGAAAAAACATGATGGTCTTTTCTAAAATCAATTTCGCTACTTCACCATTAGATTCCTCTAACTTTTGTTATTTTTCTAACACAATACCTATACTTTTACCGGTCAACTACAGTATTAGAGCGTGCAATAAAAATACGCAGGTATAATTCAGATAATTTTCCCTTTCCTTGAGTCGTAAATACAACTATAGATAATTGTAGATAAAACTATTTCGGCACAATAACCATAATTATTTTATCAGTCATACATTAATTACTATTTTTATTATTTCTGATAATAATAATAAAGTCCAAGTTGAAGTATAATATACATGGAAATAAGTTAAATTTTCAAGAAAAAAGAACCAAATAGGGGAAAAAGCAATAAAAAGCAGGTTTTAAGGAAAACATAAAAAAAAAGCAAAACAAGGTTTACTTCATTAAAATCGGAACGATTCAAAACGTATTTATGTATAAGAATTATCTTTCTATGGCACTCCCCTCAAAAGAAGCATTTGCTACAAAAACCGAGCAATACTAATGAGTATATTCAACTTTGGTGTTATTATAATAAATAATTAATAGCGTTCATAATAAAAATAGCAATATACAATATGCTCAACATACAGTACATGTGCGTTGGATAAATTTAGATATAATGAACTTATTACGACTAACATACAATTCCCATCTTACATTCTTACTTCACAACTTCTGACTTAATTTATCCCAGTTGTCCCTACCAACATCGATTATTTATTTTGTATATTAGCCCATAGTGAATACCATATCTTTGTCTAGAACTCACAAATTAATTTGAATTCAACTGCAGTAAGTAAGAAAATAGATCTCGTACTTATTCTAAAAACCTATTTTAATATAATCTGACTAATAATTTAATAATTTCTTAACATCAGCATTATGTTGTTTTTTACCCTGTCTAAACTCCTCTAAAGCACCTAAATTTAGTATTAAGTTTTAACACAATGATGGTAATTAAAATTAATCACAATTTTTAAAATATATTTAAAGTTGTTAGGCACGTCAGTAAAAGAAATGGATACCATTCAGGTTTCATCTTGTGAAAATAATCTAAAGCAAATTCTGAAATCAAATGAATGTGAACCAACAAGTTTTAGAAATGACTCTCATTCTGTAAGAATACTGGAAAATTTACAATCTCTACGCAAGTATGTTTACAGTGATTTTACCTTCATTCAAAATAAATATCACTTACATTTTTGTTTTTAGAAATGAATTTTTATGCGATGTTAAATTTGAAGCAGATGATGGTAAAATTGTAATTGGACATAAAAATGTACTAATAGCAGCTAGTCCATATTTCCGTGCAATGTTTAGTAATTTTGACGAAAGCAATAAAGACCTTATCAATATAAGAGAATTAGATTCCACAATTCTACAGCTATTAGTAGATTATATTTATACTGGAGAAATTATGGTCACAAAAGAAAATGTACAGGTACCTATAATTAAAGATTTAATTTTATATAGACTTCATACAACATAATATCATTTTATGTGAATTTTTTTTTTTATTTCTAAGGTGTTATTACCAGCTGCAGATGTATTGCAGTTAGATTATGTAAATGGTGTATGTGCTGAGTTCTTACAAAAACAACTGAATCCATCAAATTGTCTTATAATCAGAGCGTTTGCTGACTTACATAACTGTACTGATTTGTTGTCAATTTCCGAAGCATATATTAAACAACATTTTTTGTATGATTAGCATTTTTTAATTCTCTATATCAAGAGTAAGTAGGTACCTAATTTATTATAAATATAATGATTATTATTTCCAGAGAAGTAGCTAAAGGCGAAGATTTTCTATCCTTATCTTCTGAAGATTTGGTGAAGCTTATTTCCTCTAATGACCTTGCTGTTCCATTTGAAGAAAAAGTAAGCAAACTAAAAATTTGTATTTTTAATATTTTGTATGGAAAATCAACAAATAAAGGTGTGCAAGTATACAGTACAGTTGATGTGTAGACTTTACAGCATAGGTTCCCAACCTATGGTCCACTATGGCCATACTTACAAAATTTAAAAATATTTTTATAAATAAGTTTATTTATAAATTTATATTACATAGTGAAACCCATGTTATTATTTCAACCGTTAATCTAATCTTCTTTTTACATTGTTACATTAAAATTAGATTCTATCGGCACAATTTAACAGATTATGTTCAAAGTTGAGAATAATATTGTTGGTTTTTGTTGTTAGTTTCTCCATATCCGTATTTCGTAGTCGACGTTTGTGCTCTTTTTAATTTTTCGTGTGTTAAATTGTTGAAATATGGCTCTGAAAAGAAAGTATGATGATGGATACATAAAATTTGGATTTATCGCAATCGAAACTAAACGTGAAATTCGACGACAGTGTGTATTATGTGCCGCCGTTCTCAGTAATGATGCGTTGAAACCCGCCAAGTTAGAACGGCATTTAAAAAAGTGTCCATCCTAAATTAATTGATCTACCATCAGAGTTTCTCGTGGGTAAATCAGAAAATTAAAAAAAAATTAAACTAGGAACAAGTGGTTCAAGATTTGAGACAAACGAAAAAGTTCTATCTGCGTCATTTAAAATGTCACAATTAATCGCAAAATCAAAGAAACCACACTCAATTGGTGAAAATTTATTAAAACCTTGTTCACTAACTGCTGTAGAAGAAATTTTAGGTGCGGAAGCTAAAAAGAAAATTCAAGGAATTCTATTATCTAATAATACTGTGAAAGCTTGTATTGATAAAATGTCTTTCGATATCGATAATCAATTATAAGCATTATTAAAAGCCTCTTATAAAGAAATTATAAATTCTTGTTAATGAGCAAAAAAAAAAAAAGTCTTCCTTAGTTTGCGTAAAATTGAGGTGGTCCGCGACCTATAAAATATTGTCGAAGTGGTCCGTGGTGGTAAAAAGGTTGGGAAACACTGCTTTACAGGGATCACTGTATCAGATGTGTTATATTTGAGTTCAATGATATAAAATCATTGTAAACGAAAAACGATTCTGAGAAAATATGGTTTAATAATATTACTAGAAGTATATTTTATGATATTGTTTATAAACTAATTTATTTTACTATTAGACATTATTAATACTGTATTTCTGGTGCAGTTTTAATTATTTTTCCAAAAAAGTTGCATATGAAAAGATCATTGTGTGCATACAATATAACAATATACTTTAAAATTTTATGTTCCTACAAATAATATTTTAAACTAAACAACTAAAATCAATAAAGCTTGATTACCATAGAAAATAATTATATTGACTGTTATTGAAAATAAACAAAAACATGTCTTATTTTAAATGTCTATAAATATTAAATAACTCTAAAATAGTTAAAACGTTTTTTTAAAATTAGTTCAAATCAATTGTATCTCCTTGATGATAAAGAAGTTTTGCGGTCGGCTCCGACTGTAATTAATTTTCTATAACTTTCACCTCCACGTACCACATTGATTAGTCAGTAGGCCCAAACAATTTCGCAAACGCAGCACATAAACCTTCTACTGCATGTCTATATTGTGATTTATGTGTATTCAAAAATAACAAATAATATATATTATTTAATACCATAAAAATATAAGAATTATTAATTAATATTCCTTTGCTTAATGTAAACAGTAGGAACACTTGATCTTAAAGATCTATTATATGTTTGGGATCCTGTGATAATTATACACTATTGAATAGTTGAACAAACTATTATTATATCTTAATCTAGTTTTAAATATTTTTTATTGTAGGTATTTGAATGTGTTATCAAATGGGTAAAACATGATTCAGATCATCGAATAGATTTTTTGCCAAAACTAATGGAACATGTACGTTTGCCATTACTAAAGCCTGATATATTATTTAATATATCTGAAGAACCTCTTCTAAATAATAGTCATAGAATATGTATGTTATTTTCATAAATATGCCATCATTATGGATTTATACATTTTATGAATTATTATAATTTTTTTAGGTAAAGATTATATAATCGAAGCATTACGTTTTAATCATAAAAAATCAGTTCAGCATATCACCATTCCAAAAACGATTAGGTTTAAACCTAGACAGTTTGATGGTTTTCAAAAAGTATTATTCCAAATTGATTAATTTATCTCGCAATAATTTTGTCTATTCAATTCTATTAGGTTATTCTAATGTTCAATAATTCTAATACATCGCCAAAGTGTTATACTGAATGTTATGACCCGGCAACCAAGCTAAGAGAGAATGCACCAGGAATAAATGAATGTCGGATAACTGCTGGTTTTGGTGTAATACGTGATCAATTTGTGTTTGCTGTGGGAGGTGTAAATGAATCGAGTTCTAAATCTGTTAGTATACTTGACGTATCTTCACAATCACCTTCATGGGTTCCAATGGCTGACATGTTAGATAGTAGAATGCTTTTGGGAGTTGGTGTATTGGATGATTGTATATATGCAGTAAGTTAAATCAATATTTTACTTATTTTATATTAAGAATGTATATTGTTTGTAATTCTAGGTTGGTGGAGTAGATACCTACAATACATTAAAAAGTGTAGAGGTATTTGATATCAATATTAAAAAATGGAGAACAGTAACTAGTATGTCTACTGAAAGAAGTGAATTGGGTGTTGGTGTACTCAATAATCGTCTATACGCTGTGAATATATATATATATTATTATTTATTTATTTATTTTACATTTTATTTAATTAAATTGTGTAGGTTGGTGGTTCTGTAAATGGTGTAAGCTATAAATCTGTGGAATATTATGATCCCACACTTGACATATGGACTCCGGTTGCAGAAATGTCTGAGTGTCGTGATAGTTTTGGTGTAGGGGTTTTGGATGGTCTTATGTACGCAATTGGTGGCTATAATGGAAAGTATCTTAAAAGTGTTGAGGTTTATAGACCAAGTGATGGAGTTTGGTCTTCTATAGCTGATATGAATTTATGCCGTTGTTCCCGTGGTGAGTAGTGACTATGATAATTATATTTTTTATTACGACTTGTAAAAATATATTGAATTTAAATTACATTATCTTACAGGAGTAGCCGTATTAGATGGTTTATTGTATGTTTTTGGCGGAGAAACAGGATCTATTGTTGATACTTTTGAAATTTACAACCCTAACACTAATACTTGGACCTTGGAAAGATTGTCAAGAAATGGAGTACGAGTTTATGGTGGAGTAGTTGTCGATAGACCACATCATTATCATTAATCACCTTACAGTTGTACTCATTGTTAATAGTAATATGAACAAATTTTTGTGTAAATTATAATGACACGTGTATTGTTTTAAATATTTTTGTTATTTTGAATACCTATTTGATAAGAATTTTTTTTTTATAATTTATACTACCTATTTTCAAATAAAAAAAGGTGGGCAAGTGGGTGTCGCTCTGCTGTACAGTAGGTTACAAGTGGTTCACTGTATAATGCATGGTATTAAATTTGAATTCAATGATATAATATCATTGTATAAGAAAAAACGATTCTGAGCGGTGACGGTATGTCAGTCTACCTATGTATAAGACATATTATATACATATCTATGGTATTAAACAAAAAATTGACCTATAATAGGTACCTATAATAAATTCCAAATTAATCATATCACAATATCCATTAGATACTTATAACGCGTTATACATCAACAAAAACCGTGATACTATCATAGATATATAATAATACCCTTTAGAAGTTTCAAGTACTTACGAATAACATTAGTCAATCACAACAAAATAACTAAAATAGTTATTCTAGGTTTTTTAATATGTAATTTCGTCCAAATTTGAATTTAAAATGTCTGTAAAAAATAAGTGTGTTCATATATTTTTTAGATTTTTTGGTCACAGTATGAACTATTTATGAGAACCTTTGTTTTAAATGTGTGACCCTTAGCTATAAAAACTGAACATTTTATAATTTATTAATTACAATGATTGATAATTTTCAAGATTTTGATAAATTTTGTCAAAATTCGATCTTTAAATGCTTATAAAAAAAAACTGTGCCTATGTATTTTTAATATTTTTCAACTGCTATTATAACAATATATCAGGAGCCTTGTATTAAATTTTTACACTTTTTGGCCCAACAGATAAAACTTTATTGATATTTATAGAAAAAAAAATTGAAATCTGTAAATGTCCATAAACAGCTCAAAAAGAGTCAAAATATTTTCAAAATTGTATGGTGTATAGAAAATGCTAATTTAAACATTCAGTGAAATTTTCATGTATCTACAGTTGTTCGTTTTTGAATTGCAACAAAATAAGGAAATCACTACATGAGTAATCGAGTGAAAATCCAATGTTGTAAAAATTTGAATTTCAAACGCTCATAAAAATTTAATTTGACTGTCCGGTAGAGATTTTTTTATTGATAAATGTAGATAATCTTATAAGGAATCTTGTGTTTCATTTTCAAATCTTAGATTTAAAAAGAAAAAATTTTACGAATTCTTAACTCAAAATAATTTGCTAATTTTCGTGATTTGTCCATATTTTGTCAATTTTTGAACTTTAAATGCTTATAAAAAAAAATTGTGACTTAGGATTTTTAATATTTTTCATCTGCCTTTGAAACAATATATTAGGAGCCTTCTATTAAATTTTCAAGCTTTCGCAACCAACAAATAAAATTTTATTGATATTTTTAGAAAAAAAACTAAAAAAAAAATGGAAAATGAAAATGTCCCTAAACAGTTCAAAATAAATCAAAATATTTTGAAAATGTTATCGTGTATAGAAAATGCAAATATAAACAACCAGTGAAAATTTCATGTATATACGTTCAATTGTTCTAGAGTTACACCAATAACCAAAATCGATTTTTTGGAAAACCAATGTTGTGTAAAAATTCCCGTTTTTCCTTAATTTTTATGTTTTTTTTCCCGGCGCTTGTGAAAACTACTGGGAAATTTATACTTTTAACCCCCCAAAGTACCAACTAGATTCACTTTTCTGCCAGAAAAGCTACTGATGAAGAAAATCCAAGCACTTTTACTGTCCTAAAACGTGATGACAGACACAAAAAAAATATAAAAATATAAAAATATAAAAACATACATCATTGTAAAACCAATACATTCATCGCTCCGCTCAGAATCTAAAATTAAGCTATACTTAAATTATATCTATAATCTACTATTTAAATTATAATTTTTAGTTTCTTTGTGGAACTTTGTAGTGTGTACACATTAAAAATGTACTTGACATTTGTAGCAAATGATTATTTCATCATTTTATATACATGATAAAATATTCAAAATATTTCGACTCGTATTAGGAGATTTATAGATGTTTTGATTTTTTTTTTTTTAGTTGATTTTCTATAAATGTTAATAATAATGTTACTGTTGGGACAGAAAGCTTAAATACTTAATTCTTTATTCCTGATACGCTGTTATGGTAACAGTTTAAAAATGTTATTAAGGTATGAGGCATGAGCATAATTTTTTTATAAGCATTTTACTTCAAATTTTGAAAATACTATGCTGTTAAAAACGTATAAATTGTTCAATTTGTATAGCTAAGGATTGAAAATTAAAAATAAGGTTTCTACTTTCCTGTAAGTAATTTATATTGTACCTAAAAAATCTAAAAAAATATATAAGCCCAGTTTTTTTTGTGATAGATATTTTAAGTTCAAATTTCAGGCGATACTTCACAATGATGTAAAGAGTCACTATTTTAGTTGATATGTTGTAATTTAAAAAAAAATATTCATGAATGGGCAATTGATATTTTAATGTATATTATTATATTTTTTACCCTTCATTGACATTTTCAAATACAATTTTTTCCATTTAGGCTGATGTACCTTAAATAATGCTTCAATTTAATCTAATTGATACACTTCTGACCAGTGGCGGACAGGGCCGGCGGATTACCGGGAACTTTCCTGGTAAGTTGCTGTTCAAAATAATTTGTTATTATATATTTATAATAAAATTCGGTATAAATATAAATTATAAAACTTATGTATTTTCGTAATAAAACGCTTGAGTGTTCATTTTTGTTAAGTTGATTATTTTAGGTTTTTTAGATTTTGGTTCAGGTGATTGTCCTCCCCCTTCGGCATCAATGCATCATCAGAAATTATTATTTATGAGTACCTAGGGCGCGGATTTAAATATAAATTGTATTTTTTTCTGAATTTCTTAAAGCATTGCTTTTCTAGCAAAAAAATTTTTGTTGGTGTATGAAACGACAAATTTTTTATTTATCATTTTTTGTCCTTTGTAGTACATTTTTATGGTTAGAAAGTATTTTTCGTAAATTGTATAAGGATAAAGAAATTAGTATGAAACCCTCATTTGTTAAAACTTTGGTACCATATATACATTTTTACATTTTGTGATGACGAAATGGAATGGGCTGGACAAAATACAGATATCACGGGCTGAACAGTCGCCCCAGTCCCCAGGCCCCAGTCCACCTCTGCCTCGGTGTGGTAAATTTATAAAATTCGCAATATATTTGCGTTGGAAAAAACCAAAAAAAAACTTAAGAAGACTACCCTGCATGCGTTGTCTCTGTCTTACAAACGCATAATGTAGCAAAGTATATGTTCTGAATAATCTATTATCTATAATTAAATATATTTAACCTAAGTATACCTATGTTTAATATAAGAACGACTTACCTATCATCATTGGCATTTGGCGCAAATGACAATTGTGCTAAGGGTGCTTGGCACCCTGAATTTTAAAGCTAGGTAGCACCCCGAATCTTGTGGTTATCTTAAATAATAATTAAAAATTATGATCACGCTCCACTATCATGATTCAAGATAGACTATTGGACACATCAATTTATCAACATGGAAAGAGATACCTATGGGTAGTTAGTAAAATACTTATGAATGTCCACTGTTATTACATGTTTCTATTATAACTACCTATAGTTACAGTGAAACTTTCATATAACGAACTATTTCAATTTTCAATTAACAAAATGTTTGAATAAATTTTTTTTAGAACCATACCAAATTAGAACCAAATGTATTTTATTTTGCAAAATTCTATACAGATTGTTTTATGCCCGTGAAGCCATGAAACTTAGTAATAATTATTTACTAGTATGAAAGTTTTACTGTACATATTATTATATTTTAACATAAGAAAAAAAAACATTATTTAATTTCCATAAATCGTAATAATTATGGCTGTGAGTTTAATGCAGTGAAAGACCTTAAACGATGCATTTAAACTCTAAATAAATTCACTTTAAAATGCACTAAACATATACCTATTCTGAAAATTAATTAAAAATATATATCTTATTTAAATTTATCAAGCAGTATTAAAAGGATGTCACACCCGCATGTGTTGTCCTCGGCTTACAAATGTACAACATTGCAAAAACTGTTTTGCGCGGGACAACTTTTATCTTTCTGTGTTTGTAGTAGTGGCTCAAAAATTTCTCAACATATAGGATGGAAAATTATCTATGCAACAGCTTGCCCATATTTAAGATAACACAAATACAATAAAAGTTATTGGCTTCTTTGTTTTTTTCTTTTGCTTAATAAAAATGATTGGATAGTGCTATTAAAAAAAATTTCCCCGTTGCACAGAAAAAGTTCTTTACGTGTTGTGAATATTTTTTTAGATCTACAACAAATATGATGCGAGAAAAGTGGTCCCGTGAAAAATAGTTTTAAAAGCGCCAGGGAAAAAAAAATAAAAATTAAGGAAAAACGGGAATTTTTAAGCAAAATAGGTAGGTATTTGACAAAATTAATTTTAGTTTTTGGTGTAACTAAAACAAATAATTGCAGTTACATGCAATTTTTTCTGAATGTTTATATAAGAATTTTCTATACACGATAAAATGTTCAAAATAATTTGACTTGTTCTGAATGGTTTACCTACGGACATTTTCAGTTTCCAATTTTTAAGTTTTTTTCTATAAATGTCAATAACATTTTAAAGCTTGAACATTTAATATTATATATTGTTACAATATCAGTTGAAAAATATTAAAAAATACAGTCAATTTTTTCATAGAAGCATTTAAAGTTCAAATAATGTTGTTAAAATAGCGATTTTCTTATTTTGTTGTAGGTAATTTAAACACGAATCACCTGTAGATACCTACTTGAAATTTACACCAAATAACATCTTATCAATTCCCATACTTGATAAAATGTACAAAATATTTAGACCCACGAATTAAATTAATTAATTAAATTAAATTAATTCATGTTTAGACCCGTTTTGAACATTTCAAATTTTAAATTTTTTTAGTTTTTTTCTATACTTAACTCAATAAAATTTAATTTGTCGGGTCAAAAAGTGTGAACAGTGAGTTAAATAATTTTTAAAATACATAAACGGGTTCATAATTCTTTACTCCAGAGTCCAAGGGTTAAATAACATTGCTCCAAAAAAAATTTTTATTGATATCAATCGTAGCACATAACGATTTTGAGATAAGAGATTGTAGTTTTAGATTCTGAGTGAAACGATGAATGTATTGATTTTACAATGTGTGTTTTTTTTTTATCTTTGTGTCTGTGTACACGATTAGTAGTCGAAATAATGCTTCGATTTTACACTTCAGTAACTTGTTCGATGGACAAGTGAATCTAGTTGATACTTTTGAGAGGTCAAAATTTAAAATTTCCAATAGTTTTCACAAGCAACAAGATTAACATAAGAAAAATTATGGAAAAACGGGAATTTTTACGCAAAATCGATTTTTTACAAAATTGAATTTGGTTTTTGGTGTAACTTTAAAACAAATGACCGTAGACACTTGAAATTTTCACTGGTTGTTTATATTTGAATTTTCTATAGGTACACGATAACATTTTCAAAATATTTTGATTTATTTTGAACTGTTTAGGGACATTTTCATTTTCCATTTTTTTTATTTTATTTTTTCTAAAGATATCAATAAAATTGTATTTGTTGGCTAAAAAAGCTTGAAAATTTAATAGAAGGCTCCTAGCATACTGTTCCAAAGGCAGATGAAAAATATTAAAAATCCTTAGTCACAGTTTTCTTTCTAAGCATTTAAAGTTCACAAATTGACAAAATATGGAAAAATCACGAAAATTAGCAAATTATTTTGAGTTAAAAATTCGTAAAAATTTTTCTTTTTAAATCTAAGGTTTTAAAATGTAATACAAGATTCCTTATAATATTATCTACCTTTATCAAAAAAAAAAATGTCTATAAGAAAGTCAAATTAAATTTTTATGAGCGCTTTAAATTCAAATTTTTACAACATTGGATATTCACTCGATTTCTCATGTAGCTATTTCCTTATTTTGTTGTAATTCAAAAACGAATAACTGTAGATACATGGAAATTTCACTGAATGTTTATATTAGCATTTCCTATACACTATACAATTTTGAAAATATTTTGACTCTTTTTGAGCTGTTAACGGACATTTTCGTTTTTCAATTTTTTTAGTTATTTTTCTATAAATAACAATAAAGTTTTATCTGTTGGGCCAAAAAGTGTAAAAATTTAATACAAGGCTCCTAATATATTGTTACAATAGCAATTGAAAAATATTAAAAATACATAAGCACAATTTTTTTTTATAAGCATTTATAGATCGAATTTTGACAAAATTTATTAAAATCTCGAAAATTATCAATACCTACCTAATTGTAATTATTAAATTATAAAATGTTCAGTTTTTATAGATAAGGATTGCAAATTTAAAACAAAGGTTCTCATACATAGTTCATTCTGTAACTAAAGTATCTAAAAAATTTATGAACACAGTTTATTTTTATGGTCATTTTAAGTTCAAATTTGGACGAAATTACAAATTAAAAAACCTAGAATAACTATTTTAGTTATTTTGTTATGATTGTATAGTATTATTCGTGGGTACTTGAAATTTCTAAAGTACACTATTATATATCTATGATAGTATCAGGGTTTGTTGTTGATGTATAACGCGTTATAAGTACCAAATGGATATTGTGATACGATTAATTTGGAATATATTATAGGTATATAATATATTATAGGTATATTATTATATGTCATTTTTTTTTTAATTCCATAAATATGTATACAATATGTCGTAAACCTAGACTGACATACCGTCTCCACTCTCCGCTCAGAATCGTTTTTCTTATACAATGGTATAATATTATTGAATTCAAATGTAATACCATCCATTATACAGTGACCCAGTTGTAACCTATACTGTACAGCAGAGCGACACCCACTTGCCCACCTTTTTAATTTTTTAAATTGATGTATATTTAACTTTACTCTAGTAATATATTAAAAAAAAAATTGTATACCTATTATGATAATGTTATTTTTATAGCCGCAAAAATTTTTTAGGGTGCCCCGAAATTATTTGAAATATTTTTTTAGAAAAAACAATTTCATTAAAAATAAATACAATGTAATAATTTGTTTATAAAATGTAATATGTATATACTATGCAAAAAAAACCTTACTACTTTTGATTATACTTATGCACCAATAAATAGAACCGAAGTACTCTATAGTATAGACTATAGACTATAGAGCATAGGGTGCCTCCGGATTTTTAGAAAATGTCCAAGGGTGCCGCGAGTCAAAAAAGGT
>CARXXK010001084.1:0-61541 GCA_949089665.1 Macrosiphum euphorbiae | reverse complement strand
TATTAAACTAGCTCTAAGTATAACTCGGGCCCGTTGGAATCGCTGAGAGTGGGGTACCGATTTGGAGACAAAGAATTATAAAAGTCGCAAAGGTTGTAAGACGAAAGTTTAGTATTTGTGATAAGGATTAGTGATATGGATTGGAGATAAGGCTAGACGCTTTGGCGGGAATGTTAAAAGTTTGAGTGTCTAGCAATCCGTCACAAACTTTGTAAATGGATAGGCTGGATACGATCTCCAGGATCACCTATATAGAGTATAGCTGCACATAGAGTGGTATGTGCCGTAGCATGAACGGTGCTTTATCTTATGTAAAAAGTGTAAAGTCGAAAACCGTGTTGGAGTTTCTAGCAAGTCAGTCATCTCAAGTCAAAATCTATTAACTTTTAAGTTAGCCACTTAGGTAGGCAATCCGACTTCGTCGGATCGCGGACTATGTGCCACAGCAAATCAGGTAGGCAATCCACCTGCGGTGGATTGCAGACACGACATCAAGCGGCTATAAGTGAAAACCCTATCACACAACTTACGAAATTATTTACGAAAAATTCAAACTATATACATACAAACAAATATGATATGTATTTATTGTGTGATATAATATAACAATGAACATTTTGAGAAATGTGCAATTATAATTCCTAAAAAATATTAACATATAGGTAGATAGTTAGATACATACTATTATATTAACCAATACATATAAACATGTACCTATAGTGTATATATATTAATTTAAAAAAAAATTGCAAAAACCTGCATGTTATTTGTTAAAGTGTCTATCAAGTCAATCATCACCGTTTAAGACGAAACTAAAATGAGCAATCCGTCTATCACCTATATATAGTAGGTATATCACATAGAGTGGTATGTGCCTTCGCATGTCCGGTGCCTTTTCTTATGTAAAAAGTGTAAAGTCAAAAACCGTGTTGGAGTGTCTAGCAAGTCAGTCATCTCAACTCTCAAGTCAAAATCAAGATTAACTTTCAAGGCAAACCGAAATAAAATACAAACTATATTTATATAACAATCATGGAAATTTTAAAAAATATGCAATTTTAATAATTCCTAATAAAACAAATATAATATGTACCTATTTATTGTGTGATATAAAATGATAATGACTTTAAATAATAATAATGTACGATATGTTCCTGTATTATTATATTATTATTTAATTTATATGAAAAATAACGTGAAAAAAAAATGCAAAAAAAGTCGGGATTTGGGCGGCCGTGTAAACCATATGGCATTAACGGTTTCGATGCCTGGACGGCGTACGACGGATTTGAACCCGGGACCTACGTGTTTCCTGCCTAACGCCTAACCTACTCGGACACAGTTTGAGATATGAAAGACAGTGAAAACATCAACAATTAAGCCGTGCGACTACTGAGCGACGTAAACCGATATATTCGATGTACATCGATGTAATCGCATATAATTCGCTTGTAATACGCGCATCTCCCATATATATATTTAACGGGGCGTGTGAAAAGCGTTTTCCGTTAATAATTATTAAATCATAAGGAAAAATTAAATTATACACGTATATACATGTATATATACGCGTACGGCTGGTCGGTCGCCGGCGTAATTTCCAAACGCGATTGCGAGGCGAACGAACCGATTTTGTGGGAAAAGCGCATATAAACGGCTTCAAAAAGACTCGATTCGGACACAAACGGGTGCGAATAGACGAAACGGTGGGAGAAAAGGAAAAAATCGGCAAAAAAGTCCGGTCGGGAGTGTATTTATTGATCGACATTGCACGAATATAAACCGCACACCGGTGGCTTCAAATTAAGTATATAAAAGGGCGAAAAGATATCGTGTAAAAACAGCTAATTTTCCGAAAATCGGCGAAATGATAGGAAAAGAGGTGATAACGAAAAACGTTTTAAAACCGACCGCCGCCACTGCGAAGGTACGCGATTGGTCGCGCTATAAGGAATCGACGGGACACGGCCGGCGGGCTGGGGAAACGGAGCAGTGCTTCATTTTTTACGCCATGGGTTCGCTATAGCCGGCGTTTTCCTTTCCATTGGACGCCAATATTATCAGTCAGCTGTTCTTCATTTTATAGTATTAGACTAGCTCTAAGTGAAACTCGGGGCCCGTGGAACTCGCTGAGAGTGGGTACCGATTTTGAAGACAACGTCGTTGGTATTATAAAAGTCTCAAAGGTTGTAAGACGAAAGTTTAGGATTTGTGATAAGGAGTAGTGATATGGATTGGAGATAAGGCTTGGCGCTTTGGCGGGAATGTTGAAAAGTTTGAGTGTCTAGCAATCCATCACAAACATTGTAAATGGATACGATCTCCAGGATCTCAAAGCGTTTGTCAGCTGCTTTTGGTTGTTGAAATTGTTAAAAAGTGTAGAGTCGATATGTGTATTTGATTGTCTAGCTATCAGTCATCAAATCACATAGGTAAGCATATGCGAAGCGTATATTATCAGGTATGCACTCCACCTGCGGTGGATTGCGGACCCCGTTAGTTGCGCAGATAAGTGAATAATCAAAAATATAGATTCTAGTTGGCCTATGAGACTCGCTGAATTTGGGGGTACCTACTGATTTTGGAGTAAGAGTCGTTTCAATTATTAAAGGAGCGACAATCGTAAGATGAAAGTTTAGGATTTGTGATAAGAATTAGTGATATGGATTGGAGATAAAGCTTGGCGTTTTGGCGTACATTTTTAAAAGTTTAAGCGTCTAGCAATCCGTCACGAACGTTGTAAATGGATACGATCTCTAGGATCTCTAGGCGTTTGTCATCTGCTTTTGGTTGTTGAAATTGTTAAAAAGTGTAGAGTCGATATGTGCATTTGATTGTCTAGCTATCAGTCATAAAATCACATCGGTAAGCAATATGCGAAGCGTATATTATCAGGTATGCACTCCACCTGCGGTGGATTGCGGACCCCGTTAGTTGAGCAGATAATAGTGAATAATCAAAAATATAGATTCTAGTTGGCCTATGAGACTCGCTGAATTTGGGGGTACCTACTGATTTTGGAGTAAGAGTCGTTTCAAATATTAAAGGAGCGACAATCGTAAGATGAAAGTTTAGGATTTGTGATAAGAATTAGTGATATGGATTGGAAATAAAGCTTGGCGTTTTGGCGTAAATTTTTAAAAGTTTAAGCGTCTAGCAATCCGTCACGAACGTTGTAAATGGATACGATCTCTAGGATCTCTAGGCGTTTGCCATCTGCTTTTGGTTGTTGAAATTGTTAAAAAGTGTAGAGTCGATATGTGTATTTGATTGTCTAGCTATCAGTCATCAAATCACATAGGTAAGCATATGCGAAGCGTATATTATCAGGTATGCACTCCACCTGCGGTGGATTGCGGACCCCGTTAGTTGCGCAGATAAGTGAATAATCAAAAATATAGATTCTAGTTGGCCTATGAGACTCGCTGAATTTGGGGGTACCTACTGATTTTGGAGTAAGAGTCGTTTCAATTATTAAAGGAGCGACAATCGTAAGATGAAAGTTTAGGATTTGTGATAAGAATTAGTGATATGGATTGGAGATAAAGCTTGGCGTTTTGGCGTACATTTTTAAAAGTTTAAGCGTCTAGCAATCCGTCACGAACGTTGTAAATGGATACGATCTCTAGGATCTCTAGGCGTTTGTCATCTGCTTTTGGTTGTTGAAATTGTTAAAAAGTGTAGAGTCGATATGTGCATTTGATTGTCTAGCTATCAGTCATAAAATCACATCGGTAAGCAATATGCGAAGCGTATATTATCAGGTATGCACTCCACCTGCGGTGGATTGCGGACCCCGTTAGTTGAGCAGATAATAGTGAATAATCAAAAATATAGATTCTAGTTGGCTTATGAGACTCGCTGAATAAGGGGGTACCGATTTTGGAGTAAGAGTCGTTTCAATTATAAAAGTAGCGACAGTCGTAAGATGAAAGTTTAGGATTTGTGATAAGAGTTAGTGATATGGATTGGAGATAAAGCTTGGCGCATTGGCGGGAATGTTTAAAAGTTTGAGTGTCTAGCTATCAGTCATCAACGGTGTAAGTACGCATATTTTACACTTCTTTTTTGTGGTTTTTGGGTCTGTCCAAAAGTTTGAAGTCAAAAAACCATTTACCTTATCGATTGTCTAGACTATCAGCGCACTTTGTTCAACGTGTAATTATGATCCATATTGCACCAGCCCTTTTTGTTAGTAAAAAAGTGTGCGTCGATAATTCGATTATTAAGTCGATATTTATAAAGTTCATTAATTTACAAAAAATAGAAAATCCCAAAGTACCTATATATTTATATAAATGTGTGTTTATTGTATGATAAATGATAAAAACATATTATAAACACAATTAGGTGTCATAATAAATTACACTGTCTTAATGTACCTAATTATTCCAAGAAAATAAATATACGATCATTGTTATGATCAGATCAAGGCTATTTAGTGCATGTTATTAACAAAATTAATCATAGGGATGTCAATATTAAAATCCATTTGAATATGGTACATTGCCATTTTTGTTGTTTTGTTAAAAAATATAATATGTTTAGTATACATACCTATCTATTACATCGTTTTTAATAAAAGTATAATTTAACTTAACCTAACTTGCAGTATGTCATTGATACTATTAATATTATTTATTTATTTTAATAAATTGTGTGTGTATTTGAACAGTTTGATTTAGTATGGTATATATAATATATTGAATCAAAAACAGTAGATAAACAATATTTTAAACAGAAAGTCGGATGTTAGTTACATACAGCGCCGGATCATAGCTTTTTAACACCCGGGGAAAATTAAAAAAATACGCCCATCCAGGGAGATGACCAGAATTAGTATTTTTTTTTACGAAAAATCAAGCACACTCACACAGTATTGCGAGGAACTGAGGACCAACATTTACAAAACCTTTCCAAATGCACTGCAGGACCAATCATTTACATAGGCGCACATAGGGGGGTGCTAGGGGGTGCTTAGCACCCCCAAGCTTCAAACCAGCACCCTCAATTTATTTCGGTATTTCACCAATCATTTATAAACTATCGTGGTTTATTGGTTCGCAATTTTTCTTTTTATTACAAATATTGACAACTGTTTACGAATTCACGATTAAAACAGTATTGTGTGAATGCATGGTTCAGTGTTTCAGTTTTTGTCAAAACATTAAACAGTATGTAGCAATCATATTATATCATATCATTATAGAAAATTATATTATCTTACTGGTTATTTATATTTCCATTTTCTATGCATGATAAAATTGTCTAAATATTTTGAGTTATTTTGAGGTTTTTATGGACATTTTTAGTTTCCATTTTGTTTAGTTTTTTTTCTATAAGTATCAATAAAATTTTATTTGTTGGTATAAAAGCTTAAAAATGTAATAGAAGGCTCCTAATATATTGTTTTCAAATTTTATGAAATATAAAAACAAAGTTACACAGTAAATTTTCTCATATTTATAGTGTGAACATTTAGTTTCTTACTTTCTTAGCTTAGAGTACAGCCTTAAAGTTTTTTATACCCGTGCAAAACAGTTTTGCCTATGTTGTACCTACGTTTGTAATACGGAGACAACACATGTTGGTGTACCTAGCGTCTTCTGTACAATCATACAGACTATTTGATACATTTTAGGATTTAGGGTTGTGTGGGGGGCAAAGCCCCCCACGGATCTGTGAATCATAAATTATTCCAGCACCCCTTAAATTCACACCCAATGTGCGCCTATGATCATTTATTTACCACAAATAATTTGAACGATTTTAACTTAAAAATGAAACATTTTAAAATTTAAACTATTCACGTAATATAGTTTTAGAAGCACTTCTTAATGGTGTATTTAAAGCTAAAATCTGTGGTCAATATTTCTAAGTTCCAGGTTTAGAATAAATAATATTGATAATAATAACATGTATGAATTATTTATTAACAAATCTAAATTATTTATCTATTGCTTACTTTTAATATAGGACGCTTTATGTAAAAGAACAATATTTAATTTACAACATACCTATCAATATTATACATTTTCATTTTTAATAATTGTTACAATCAAAACTAATAATATGTACCTAGGTACGGAATAAATACAATGAAACAAAAATGTAATTATGTACTGAAAATTGTAATATAATGATTATAACACGACAAAGAAATATTTATCATGGATTATCACTTATGGATTGAATGTACCTATATACTAAAATAACTACATTCTACATTCTACATTTTAAAAATTTCCAGAATAATAAGGACCTGGTTGTCTGTTTGACATCTTGAACTATAAAAATAAATCAGACAAAAAACACAGTTTATAATAAAAAAAAAAACGAACCAAATAGAATATAAATTTCCTTTTAAATTATTTTAATATAATATGTAAAACATAATATTCAATCTGTCTTGGGCTACAATCAATAGGATAGTATTTTTGTTTTAATCATTTAATTATGTTGTACTTTTGTAGTACCAAGTTTATCAAGTAAATTAATAGTTGTATACTTGTACCTATTTAAAAACTAAAAAGCAAACACAAATGACAAATTATATTCCATTTTGTGTTCTGTTACATTTATCTAGTGGCCATGGTGATATTTATAAAAAAGTTCAGTTTATAAAAAGGCATTTGTTGTTAAATACAAAGACTTTTATAAGTCTAGGTACGAACGTGTAATTTAATAAATAATCTGAAAACAATTAAATCATTAGTACCTAAGTAACATTTTATGTAGTACATAATTTTATGCAGTACCTACCTATTTGGAAAAATGTATAGTTGTTAATTTAAAATCACATAACAATGAATTACAATTAATAGTGCGATTTTTAAGATTAAGGTTTTAAACAACTATCTACATAATATTATATTATATGCAAAAAAATGATGTAATTTACCATACTTTATTATGTCACTAATCGGAGAGTACATTAATTTATTTATGATAGACTAATGCATGTACACTCCCGCTGACAGTAAGTTGCGGACGGGTTTTATTTATTTTATATTTTTATCTATTTTTTACCTTTTTCATATTTGTCCTTTTTAATATTTAAATCAATGTTATTAGTTATTACTAATCTCAATTAAAAATAAAATTATTTTATTTTATTCCCATACCCAATATTACACATTTCCTGTGAAATATTATTTTGTACTTAATTTTGACTTTTGCTTTAAAGTCCATTTTCAATTTTCAATTTACAAATTATTTAAAACCTTAAAAATACGCCCACGAAAATTATACGCCCGGGGATAAATCCCCGACTTCCCCAGTCCCCCCCTAGATCCGGCCCTGGTTACATACCTAGTTGAAATAGTAGTACCTACAATGATAAGATATATTTTGTACAAACAAACAAATGAATTGACAGTGATTGTAAAACCGTAATGAATACATAAAACCGTGTTTAGAATAATTAGTTAAAAATGCAATAGTTACATTATGTACTTTGTACTTAACATTATATTTTTTCTATATAAACAATTTAATAGTTAAATTACATTTATACACATTATAATATATTTTTTTATATACAGACATGCAATTAGTAAGAAATGCAATAGTTAAATTACAATTATGTACATGACATTATACTTTTTTTTTAAATAAACAATTATTTAGGTAAAAATACAATAGTTAAAATACAACGATGAAGGGACATGACATAATATAATGGTATAAAAATTTAGTAGTAAAAATATTCATACAGTAAAGTAATATTATAAAAATTTTAAAAAACCAGTAACTATAATTTGTAAAATAACGTAAGAAAATCGAAAAAAAACATGCTTACCTACATAAATACATATTTATATTAATATTTTAATACATAAAAAATGAAATATGGTAGATTAATTAACAAAAATTGAACGTACATACACAAAGTAATGTTAAAATAATAATAATAGTAAAGAGAAAAGATCGGAAATTTGTAAAATTACGGAAAAAAAATGCAAAAAATATTCGGAATTCGGGCGGCCGTGTAAACCGTATGGCAATGACCGCAGCGACGCCCCGAGAGCGTACGGCGGATTCGAACCCGGGACCTACGTGTTTTCTACCTAACGCCTAACCTACTCGGACACAATTTGAGATATGACATACGGTCAAAACATCAACACTTAAGCCGTGCGTTTAAGGAGCGACGTAAGCCGATATATTCGATGTTAATCGATGTAATCGCATATAATTCGCTTGTAATACGCGCATCTCCCATAAATATATTTAACGGAGCGAGTGAAAAGCATTTCCGTTAATAATAATTAAATCAATAGGCAAAAATTAAATTATACACGTACATACATGTATATATACGCGTACGGTCGGTCGTAATTTCTAAACGCGATTGCGAAGCGAACCGACCGATTTCGTAAGAAAAGCGTATATATACGGCTTTAGAAAGACGTCAACTACACGATTCGGGCACGAACGACGTGCGAAAAGACGAAACTGTCGGAGAAAACGAAAGAAATCGGCAAAAAAGTCCGGCCGGGAGCGTATTTTGCGATCGACATTGCGACGGCTACGGACGGCGAACGGATATAAACCGCACACCGGCGGCTTCGAGAGATCGCGAGCTACGCGAATCAAATATGAATATGAGCGAAAAAGGCTAGAAAACGGTCGAAATCGTGTAAAAAGTGTAAATTTCGAAAATTTCGAAAATGATAAGAAAAGAAGTGATAACGCGGTTATTGCCCGCCGCAGAATCTGAACGTTGCGATTGGCCGGGCCGGAAAAACGACACAAAGTCGTCTATCCCCGTGGACAAAACTGGGGACTAACCTCGTTTTATAATATAAGAGATATAGTAATGGTGATTATAAACCTCCTGTAACATATTCTGGTCCAAACGTAGCTCAAGTATTTTATGAATGTATGAAAAATGAAGAAATACTTATTTCTAAAATATATGATAAAATAGTTCCTATGAAAACATTGAATGTAGAACAATTAAATAATTATTATTATAAATCTGATAAATGTCATATTTGTGAAAGATATTTATCAGATTTACCTCCAATGTTAGAGAAAAAAATTAAAATAATTAAAAATATTATTAAGCATTATAAAAATACTGATGATGTTAAAAAATTTAAATTGAATGAAGATAAACTTAAAATAATTAAAAACACTATTGAACATTATGAAAATATTGATGATGTTAAAAAATTTAAATTGAATGAAGATAAACTTAAAATAATTAATATTGTTATTGAACATTATGAAAATATTGATGATGTTAAAAAATTAAAATTGTATGACGCTATTGAATATTATGTTAAAAAATTAAAATTGTATGAAGAAAAAAATAAAATTAAAGATGCTATTGAATATTATGAAAATATTGATGTTGTTAAAAATTTTAAATTTTATGAAGATAACCTTAAAATAATTAAAGACAATATTAAACATTATGAAAATATTGATGATGTTAAAAATTTTAAATTGAATGAAGATAAACTTAAAAAAGAATTAGAAAATAAAAATAAAAATATGCGAAAAGTTCGGGATCATGACCATTTAACTGGAGAATATAGAGGTGCAGCACATTCTATCTGTAATCTTAACTACCAAAATCCACGTTTTATTCCAATTGCTTTTCATAATCTTTCAGGTTATGATGCTCATCTATTTATAAAAGAATTTGGAAACGATAATGAAAGAATAAAAATGATCCCAAATAATGAGGAAAAATATATTTCTTTTTCAAAAATGATGTCACGTGTAGTAACTAGGAAAGGTAAAAACATAAAAATACATACAGAATTAAGATTTATAGATTCATTCAAATTTTTACCTAGTTCTTTAGAAAAGTTAACAAATAATTTAAGAAATGATTCGAAATTAAATTTAAAAAATAAATTTAAAGAACTTAGTAAATATTTTCCTGAAGAACATTTAGATTTAGTTACTAGAAAGTTAGCATATCCCTATGAGTATATGGATTGTGAAGAAAAATTTAATGAAACATGTTTACCTCCTATTGAAAAATTTTATAGTTCTCTCACAGATAAAAATATAACTAAAGAGGAATATGAAAACTCACAGAAAATTTGGAAAGTGTTTAATATACAAAATATGCGTGAATTCACTAGTTTATATAATAAGATCGATGTTTTATTATCAACAGATATAATAGAAAATTTTAGAGACATTTCTTTAAAAAATTATAAATTAGATCCTATGTGGTATTACATAACACCAGGATTTGCGTGGGATTGCATGTTAAGAATGACAAAAGTAAAATTAGATTTATTAAAAGATATAGATCAAATATTGATGTTTGAATCTGGAATCAGAGGTGGCTTATCTCAATGCAGTCAAAGATATTCAAAAGCAAATAATAAATACATGGGAGATAAATTTAAAAAAAAGGATGAATCAATATTTTTAGAATACTTGGATGCAAATAATCTTTATGGGTGGGCAATGAATAAATATTTACCTACTGGAGATTTCAAATGGATTGATAATCTGAATGATTTTGATGTAATGAATATTTCTGATAAATCATGTAAAGGTTATATTTTAGAAGTCGATTTATCTTACCCTAAAGAACTTCATGATCTACATTCAGATTCCCCTTTAGCACCAGAAAGACATTTTGATAACAAACAACTTCCAAAATTATTAACAACTTTGTATGATAAGAAAAAATATATAATACATTATGAAACACTAAAATTATATATTAATTTAGGTTTAAAGATAGAGAAAATTCATAGAGTATTAGAATTTAGTCAATCTCCTTGGTTAAAAGTTTATATTGATTTTAATACTAATCTTAGATCAGAAGCTAAGAATGAGTTTGAAAAAGAATTTTTCAAATTAATGAATAATAGTGTTTATGGACGTACTATGATGAATGTTCGAAATCATGTTGATATAAGATTATGTTCTAATGCATACCAACTAGAAAAATTAATTACAAAACCAAATTTTGATCGAAGAACAATTTTTACAGAAAATTTAGCTGCCGTACATATGAAAAGAACACAAATATCTTTCAAACAACCAATATATGTAGGAATGTGTATTTTAGATTTATCTAAAATGTTAATGTATGATTTTTATTATAATATTATAAAGAAAAAATATGGAAATAGAATTAGATTGTTATACACAGATACAGATTCACTAATATTAGAAATAAAAACTAATGATTTTTATCAAGATATGAAAATTATGTTAGATCATTTTGACACATCAGATTATCCAAAAGATAATATTTATGGTTTACCTTTAGTTAACAAAAAAGTTTTAGGCAAGTTTAAAGATGAGTTAAATGGAAAAATAATGTCTGAATTTATAGGTTTAAGATCTAAATTATATTCTCATCGAATCTTAGATACTGAAAAAGAAATTAAAAAAGCTAAAGGTGTTAAAAAAAATGTTGTAGAAAATAAAATATGTTTTAATGATTTTGAAAAATGTTTACTAACAAAAGAATCAAAATATGTTAAACAAAATTTATTTAGAACTAAGAAACATGATATTTTTACTGTAGAACAAAACAAAAAAGCTTTAAGTGTGTATGATGATAAAAGATTTATTTTGGAAAATGGTATTGATACATTAGCTTGGGGACATTATAAAACAAATATAGATAGAAATGATTTTGTAAACCATCTCAATACATTGATTAGAAATCAAAATCAAAAAGATTAGAAAAATATTTTTAATAGAACAATGTTAAAAAAAATTTTTTTACTAATATAAATAATAGAAATGGAAAATTGTAAACAATTTTTAGATATGATCCAAAGGTATAAAAATATACTAAAAGAGTTATCAGAAATTGAATCATCTATGTATAATTTAGAAACTCATGTATCATCTTTATATCAATCTTATGATAATAAGTATAGTTACAATCGTTACAAAAACAATTTTAAGAAATTATTTGATTATTTTAAGAAAATTCATAATGAATTATCGAATCATATAATGAATAATTGGTTTGAAATTTAATATTCACTAGTTTGTTGTTAGACTTTTTTTAATAGAACAATTCTATTAAAAAATATTTTAATTATTATTACATTTCGATTTTAATTATTAATATCATAAGTATTATGAAAAATATTTTGGGGGTGAAAATGTATTTAATAAGTTTTGCGAAAAATGTTTTTATTATTATTGCATTTCGATTTTTATTTTTAATAATTAAGTTTTGCGGAAAATATTTTTATTATTATTGCATTTCATAAGTTTTGCGAAAATTTTTTTAATTATTGCATTTCATAAGTTTTGCGAAAAATTTTTTTAATTATTATTGCATTTCATAAGTTTTGCGAAAAATTTTTTTAATTATTGCATTTCATAAGTTTTTGCGAAAAATTTTTTTAATTATTATTGCATTTCAATTTTCTGATCTTTTTGCACATTGTTTTCTTTGTGATCTTTTACTGATATATTATGAGGTGCGCCAGGACTGGTACATATATACTACTTATGTTATATGTTATCATAACTCATGAGCTTTTGTCGACGGTAACTTAGGTTATCAAACGGTACAATATAATAATGTAATATCCATATTATGGGTCTCTGTGAATTGTGTTCCATGCCCCTTATTAAGGGGGCTAGAGCATGATTAATTTTCGGTCAAAAACATAGCTCACGACTTCAATCACTACGCCCAATTTAATGTTCTGATATTAATTTTTGAAAGCAGATTTGAATAAAAGTGTAAAAGTATCAGTAAAAGTGTTAGACAATTTTATAAAATCAAATATTTACTTTGTTATAAAATTAATCTAATTTTAAGTAACCTATTAATTAACTTGTGTTGATTCCAGAATAAATAGCCATTTGTGGAATTATAGGACCTTCGCCAAAGTCATAATAATAATCTCAATAGACATACCATCTTCAACTTCAAAAGTGTAATCTATATGAGAAAAAATATTAAGATTTAATAGACTATAACATTTAATATATAAACCTAACATAACTTATCAAAAAAATTTAAAAAATATATAAATACAGTTTATTATTATTATTTTAAGTTTAAATTTGTACAAAATCACATATTAAATAATGATTTTAGTTATATTGTTGTAATTTAAAATAATATTCATGGGGACTTGAAACTTCTCAAGTACCTGTATTATTAAGTACAAATATTGAAATATTGTACCTAATAATGCATATAATATTTATAACATTTAATTCAACTTAACGGCTGCTGTTGTTAATAATAACAATATAATTAATATAATATAATATAATATCCCAGACTGACAAATCATCGACGCTCAGAATCGTTTTTCTTATACAATGATATTATATCATTGAATTCAAATTTAGCACCATATATTTCAGTTACCAATGTGTAACCTACTGTAGTACAGTAAAGCAACACCCACTTATCCGATTTTTAAAAATTTTATTTGATAAAATATTTTCACTAAGAAATTCTGTTGAAATAAAATCAGTGGACATGGTATAATATTAATATGATTCACGTATAATTTGCTTTGTTGAGTCTAAAACTTACGCACGAAAAAGAACTTTATGGTTTGCAAAATAATTTTAATTGTTACATTTATATATCATATTAATATTATTTTAATCATTATAATATTAACATCTGTTAGCCGGCGCTACGTATATGCAATTCCGCTACATTGCAGTGTAGGTGGCACCTCTGCTCTGTATTATCGCTGGTCTTTAAACGCATTTAATATACGAACAGTAGCTGTTCTACGAGTAAAGGGGTATAAAAGTGGGTCAAATTTTGTTTGGGATTTGAGAATGGGTATAATTTAAAAAGGGTTAATCGTTTTTACTCCCTGAATTTATAACGACCATGTGACGGGGCTGAGAATTGTTAATAAAATTTATTGATAATAGCAGTAATTTGAAATTATTTAAAGAATGATAGCTTTATACTTATTTAAATTCAACACTGTCCTAACTCCTAATACTATATCTATAACTATAATTATATCTATATCTATAACTATAACTATAATTATAACTACTATAACTATATTATTACTATTATTATTATTTCTCTAATTTTATTCAACATCCACATGGTCACTAAAATCCTATTTCTATGTCACCAACCACTATAACACCAACTTCCGACCGGATCCACTATTCATTGACTTCCATTCAAACCTGTCCAAGATTCTTCACAATATATATATTTACTAGTATTTAAAAGGTAGTGGCCAGGGTTACTTATACCAGTGAGTGCAGTGCATGGTGCCATGGTGGATATAAGTGGGTAAATGGGTTAATGTGTTTATGTGTATAGTGTATAGTGTTACTGTGTGAAGTTTCTGGTAGTATGAAATATGTTGCTGTATAATAATATTTATAATTCAAAAAATAAAAAAAAACATAAATTAATCGTAGCATATTATGGATTATAATGAAATATACGGAACTCGGCCCAAAGATGAACTCTGAAATTAAGTACCTAAGTATAGTTTGGGCAAACAATCAATAAAACACGTAAATAACGATTGAAAAATAAATACAATAGCGTTCTGGCCCTATAATATATTATAATATTAAAGTAATAATAAATAATTGCCAATGATATAATATTATATTGAGAATAATTAGACAGCTATTTGAGATGCTGCAGCGTTATTATATTAAGTTGAAGTTATAGGTAATGAGAGCGTTTTCAAGTCTACGATAATATTGAGGGGTACACGCTTTACAAAACTACAATGTGGACAGTGTCGTTTTGCACACATGATACGAAATATGGATAAAGTGGATGTGTATTATAATATTTTAGCGGTGATTAGAGTGCAACATAAAATAATATTAATAAAAAAGTACACAGAGATTAGTGCCTATACAATAACATTGATGCAATAAATAGTTTTCGATCACTCAAAGAAGAAATTAAAAATACGATTCCCACTGTTCAACTAATTTTAACACCAATACATAATATTATTATAAAAAAATTATAAACACAACAACATAATATTTGAAATGATAAAAAAAACTCCCGTAAAAAGTCAGGTAATAATAAGTGAGTGACACCAGCCGGCAATTGTCTGTGATGTGTTTGACAGGGAGATGAAGACAATATGAAAATTAATTACAATAATTAATTTACTTATTACGAATAATGTGGACGATGCACCTCGGACAATTTTCGTTCTCATCTAAAACCAAATCGCCGAAAACCTGTGGTTGCTGTATTATTCGTCATTTTCACAGGTCATCTTCTAAGCCAGCTGTCGGGAATTAGTTTCTGGAAGGAGGGTCCGGAGGGTTAGAAAAAAAAACTATTTAGGTGCTATACTTGTAATATATATATATATATATATATAGCATATATTTAGATGCTATACTTGTAAGTATACTCTAATAGGTGTAAATCTATACCACCTACCTACTTATATAATATTTTATATGCTACTACAAAAAAATACTAAACAAATATAATATTATAATATTATATAATATAGTATATTATATACATGTATTTACAAAATACAGAAAATTGTATTACTTACTTGGTTTATACTGTTTATGGGTACCAAATTTATATTGGCTGAGATTAAATAATATCTTACTATCACGTGGACTCATTAACTTTTCCATATTTCCCAATAGCTATGAAACATCAAGGTACGTACAATACTATTTTGGATCAATGTTCTGATAAATAATAGCTTTTGTTCATTTAAAATTGCATTATTTCATTGTTGATGTGTGCACCTATATGGCTATATGTATCTAAATATTTAAATATTGAAAATAAAAAGAACAATTCATTTTCAACAAACTTAAAGAAAGTAAGGAAAGTTAAGAATAATTTTGGAAAACTTAAACAAATTACAAATTAAAACGGCAATTGGAAAAATGTAATATTATTGGCATGAAAGTTAAAACTGTGACGTATATAATTTAAATGTTTTTTTTAACGAAGTTGAATTAATATAAACATTAACAAGAAATAAACAATTTTCTTGTATCGATTATAAGGAAATTAATAACAGACATTGGCCTGCATATTATTTTTTTATAATATAAAATATAAATAAATAATAATTATTTATAAACTTTTATATTATTATGTTTGTAGCCTATTCAAGATAAGAATTAATACTAATAGTAGGTATAATAGCCTTACATTATAGCCAGGGCTAGTAAGTATAGTGATGCATATGTTCATAACAATTTTATAATTTATCATAAAAAGTTCTTATCAAATATATTCCTTGATATTATATGGTTATAAGTTATAGTATATTTAACCTAAATAGTTGTATTTAAACTGTATTACCATTTCCACATATTAATATTATACCATTAAACATAATATAAGAAATCCAAAATACAAATAAATTTATCTCGGCAACAAATGTACATTTTTAACACTTTTCTTAAGTTTGGTTTCACGTCAGTCTGTGATCAAATCTTGCGCGCTCGATTTGAGGCACTTTTTGAAGATGAAAAATTCTGAAAATTGGTATAGACCTTGGTCTTGGATGACAATACAATAATCCGTAAAAAAAATTTTTTAACTAAAAAGTAGAAAATAAAAAATAAAAAATTTTTTTTTAAAAAACACTTTTCTAAAAAAACAAAAAAATAATGAAAAATTTAAAAGTGTGTGGCGCTCTTACACTTGACATATTATACCACACACTTTTACATTTTTCATTATTTTTTTGTTTTTTTAGAAAAGTGTTTTTAACTATATTATTAAAAAAAATTGTATTTTTACAGTGTAAATGTTAAGGGTATAAACGTTTTCCTACATTAATTGATTTTCCATTTTTTTTGTAATTTATTTTTTGAGTTTTTTTCACAATTTTACACTAACTACTTTTAATGGTTAGTTATTAGTTATTACATATTACAATGTACTTAGTCTTAACACAAGACATGATCGACATTTTATATTTTATTGCACATAGATACAATTTGAGCATAGACGAGTTGTCTAGTATACGATAGTCTAGTAGCCTACTAATTTATATTTTCTAGGTATTTACTACATGTACATACTATGCTATTAATATAAAAATGGTAGAGTCCTTATTTGTTGATTAAGTAGGATTTTCGTTACTAAACTCTAGCTGGGTGTTTAACTGAGCAGCTTTATACGGTTGGAAAAACGTTTATCGACAGAATCAAGTAAACCACGCCGTAAAAAGTACAAGAAGCATGATAACAAAATAAGAAAAATTGTGGAAAATTGATCTGAAAATTAACAAGTATTAATATATACATTGATTTTATTTAAATGATTATATTATGTTTGTAAAGTACGTATGCCTACAGCTTACTCGGTACGGCTGTAGGTACCTACCGTGACACGTACGACTCGAGTCTTTTTCCACACATTTTCAAAAAAACAATGGTCATATTATATAATGGGTAAATGGTCTCATTGTATTGTCCATTGTTTCAAATGCATAACGCGGACACTTTGTACTGTCGGGTAAAAAGGTAGATTGCAGAACGCGGACACTTAGTACGGTCCGGTAAAACTTTACATTACAGAATGCGGGAACTTTGTATTCTTATATACATAAGGTGTATATTGTAAATATATGAGATATAAAGACATGTGGTTTTGAGATATTTCAAATTTCAATATTATACTATACATGAAGTTTTTAAAGATTTTTTCAGTATTATATTTGTATTTTATTTGTCATTTTGCATATTTATATTGTACACATTTTTATTTTACTTAAACATAACTTTTGATAATATAATACAATTAAGATGTATAATCAATGATTAGAAAATTTAAAAATAAAAACTAAATTGATATAAAATATTGTTCATTAATAATAATCAAAATGAACAATATTTTATAACAATTAAGTTTTTATTTTTAAATTTCTATTTTAATAATTTCTATTATATATTATACTACTAATATTAGGTATATAGCTTATATTTATAATAATATTATATACTTTATGTATATAATAATACAAAGTGTCCGCGTTCTAAAAATTAAAATAAAAATTTTCACTCGACCGTACGAAGTGTTCGCGTTCTGCAATGTACCCTTTTACCTGACAGTACAAAATGTCCGAGTTTCGCACTTTTAATGCTTGACCGTACAAAGTGACCAAGAACTTATATAAGGTACTAAGATAGTGTAGGTACTCACACTTTTACACATTTGTACATACGGCTGGTTTCGTTTGTTACTTCGCCAAATATGTTTTTAAGTCATTGGTTTGAAATGAGAATCTTCTAATTTCATTAGACCTAAGACGAAGCGGACTACAATTAGTATAAAAGCCACGGGCCAGGCGACTTTAGCTACCATCGCGGCGGGAACGGTTACTCTGACGTCTAAGCATCAACACGTGTCAGGAGAGTCTATTGACTCATACGAAGACGTTTCAGATGGACTACCCACCGAATTATCACCAAACGGCGACGGTACCGAGCGACTCACACAGGGGCGGTATAATCGTGCTACCAAGATATGCATACCACAACGGTGCACCGTGTAGTGTATTATCCTGGTGTACCTCTGTTTAACACGGAGTACCTTGGCGCCCGCAATGTTAACCTGGTGGTGCACCACGCAATGTAAAACCTGGTTCACCATATAGTTATGTACCTTGTATACAATGGTATACACGATTGCCTCGCACTTATAGTGGATAGCGATCAGATACCGGTCGGTAACCGAATTATCACCTAGCGGCGACGGTACTGATCGACTCGCACATTGTGGAAGTATAATCGACCGAGGTATACACCAAGACGGTGCACCGCCTAGTGTATCCTGGTTACCTCTGTTTAACACGGTGTACCTATTGGCGCCCGCATAGTGAACCTAGTGGTGCACCACGCAACGTATAACCTGGTTCGCCAAGTTATGTACCCGGCTTACAATGGTGTACACGACTGCCTCGTTCCCAGTGGACAGCGGTCGGATACCGCTCAGTGCAAAGCCGGTCTGATCCGTCGTCGGATGGGTCATAGACTCTAAACTACGGTTGATGGTTGACGAGGTCAGAACGCCAGGTTCCGTCATTAAATTTTGTCCGCGATAGTGGCCAAAGTGGCCGAACTGAATGTCTGGTTGTAATGATATTCAGCTTCGTCTTACTTGTTACGTAGCGGTCTCCGCACGGCGAACACAATAGTTCAATGTCCGACTAGATCTGACTGAAAGATAGAGAAGACGACACAGCTTTGGATTTTTGCGATATCTTTGAATATCTGTATGATAGTAAATACGTAACTTACCTAAAATTCTGTAAATTTAAAAAAAAAAAAATGTTTTTAAATTTACATTAGTGACAGTGATGAGGCTGTCAAAATATACGTAAGAATGCATGTTATGTTTATTATATTATATTTAATGTGGATTTTTTTAATTAGAAATAACATTTACATTATTTTAAACACGAAAAAATGGAAAGTAGATATAGGCCCCTATGATCTCTAATGGAAAGCACTCTGCAGGTTCGGGTATTTTTTATTTGATCAAAAATCCATAAACAATAAAATTGTTCTCGATATTCAGTTGCTAATAGTTTATACTATTAATATTTAATAATGTCTATTATAATAATCTACAATGTAAGTGGAAGTAACGTATTATTTGTACACACAAGTGCTGACGACATACCTACGAGACAAATAATAATTAAAAGATTTTCATCTATGTTGATTAGAAAAATACTTTTAAAATGATCAATAACTTTTTTAAAACCCATTTATTACTTTTCGAATAAAATTAAAACTTCTCAATTATTATTATTTGTATACTTCGAATAATATAATTAACGTATTTTATAATTCAGAATTCTGTCTTATAAGCGTGAATATTAGACGACTAATGACTTGCGTGAATCGCATTATCTAATATTTACAGTAAAGGTACCTACGTGAATAGTTTTTGTAAACTTGCATGTCTTTGTTTAATTAAATAAAGGTACAAGACGTGTTCATCTTTATCAACTTCACTTATTAAACATTTTCTATATAGAAATACGTGATTCTTAATACTAACATAATTTAACAGTTAAAAACCGATAAAATAAACCGACAATAGAATAACTTCAATATATTTAGAAACCGATTAAGTAGGTAACCCTAACGACAAACAATAACTAATAAAAATTGACACTTTATATTTTGCGCTTAAATCTTTATAGGCAGAAATATATGAGTTGCACCTTAAATTTCAAATGCTGAATACGGTTCACCAAAATTATACGGTTTGCCGAAATGAGCTGTCAAATTCACCATGAAAAAAATGAAAAATTATTGAATATTTAAAAATTAAACTTTTAATGCTTAACATTATATAATAAAATATTTAATATATACATAGAATATCATATCCATTTAAAATCATTACATTTTTGATACATTTAATAAACTAATAAAAAAAGTACATAATTGTAATATTTTTAAAAACTATTGTTACTCGAACAAACTATTTTTCATCTATTTTTATTCAATTTCAATGGGTAAAAAATACTTTTTTTTAACAAAAATGTGCTTAATCATTTAATATATAGGTAATCATTACAGTGAAATAGATAGAAAGTAAAAAGTTAAATTTAACACCTACTCAAATTAGTGTATATGAATTACAATTAAAAGATTAAAAACAATTAAAAATAATTTGTCTGACTGATGAATTTCTATGACATAAATTTTGACTGTAAATATATTATTTCGAGTAGAACATAGGTAAGTACCTAATAACTAGCAGTAAGTACCTAATAAAAGATACAGTGATTATAGAAAAATCACAACAATAAAAATAAAATATAAACCTGGGACATTACCTTAATATAAGTAGGTACCTATGTAATTTTATATTAGACTTACTGAATTCGTTACCTAATTATTCATTTATTTTTTTACATTATTATGTTGTGTTTTGTATGTATATCATGTATATTTTTATTATATTTGTGTTTTTATATAATATTATGAATTATTACTAGAAATTATTATTTTCATTTAAAAACCGAATTCCACAAGAACAAATGTAGCAAAATACACTGTTTCTCGAATATAAGTAACGCCTATGAGTTCAAATATTAAATACGATAAAAATAGTCTTAGGATTTTAATTATGAAATAAATTTAATCTCGTACAAATTTTAAAAATATTATAACGAGTCCGTGGGCCTTCCGCCTGTAAATTATTTCACTAAAATTCGGTTTTTAATAAATCTGGATTATCGAATCAATCCTAAGGGCACCTATCGTTCTATAACTAATTTTAACTACGTTAAGTATTATTAATACTCAAGGAAAATGGAATTTAACTAAAACCATACCTTTAGCATAACTTGGACCAGCTGCAGCCACATCTTAATAATATTGGTTAACTTCACGCTTGAAACTTAGCGCGCTAGTTCTGTGTCGGCAGCTATTTTAAGTCGTGGACAAAAATCAAATTGAAAACATTACTTTAATTTAATAACACTATAATAGAAAAAACCAAAGTTAAAATAGTTAAAGACTTATTAGATACAATTATTAAAAAAAAACACTGTCGAAATTTATTACAGTATAAATAAACTAATTTTATTCGATTAAACATTTACAAAGTGTTTATCGTTGTCCAAAAATAAACAATTGTTTATTAATATAATAATATATATTATATATATTATATTATTTATATATTAATATATTCACCAACTTCCTACTATAATAATAATAATATTTATAGCCAGCACAGTAATACACAATATAATATAATATGTTTATTTAGATAAAAGGCAACACAGTATAATATCAATTTTATATACGACATAGAGGCATAATATAGAGCTTATACATCATAATAATAATAGATAGTTACAAAGTAAAGTTTATACTGATTAACAAAAAAATAAAAATAAAGTAGAATACTAATACATTTTTATATGAACATTATTAATATTTAATTACAAATCTATTATTATACTTATATAATGTAGGTAGGTATACTGTTCATTAAAAAAAATAATATATAATAAATAATATTCAAAAATTAACAATAATAGGTATTGTTTTGTTTCATATCACTATATTAATAGTTCTTTTAAATGATTACTGATTAGGTAGGTACCTAAATGCATTAACTATTTGTTTAATAATAATTTATTTTATTAGTTAATGTATCAATCATTCGAAGTATGTTTCTTTATAATCTTTTAAATATTTTATTTACCTATTCTACCTAAATTAAAAAAAACTTGTAAAATCTACTTCTAATAATAATAATTATTATTTACATATTATCGTTGAAATATTATTAGAAAACGAAATATGTTATTTCGGGGATATATTAATATATATAATATAAAGGTATTAAGCAAGAATATTCTTGTTAATGTTTGAAAATTATAATATAAATATTAAAAAATTAGGTATATAATATTAAAATATTAAATACTTGAGTAAATAAATAATTGGTTTTGTTTGATTTTAGATTCTGAGTGAAACGATGAATGTATTTATTTTACAATGATGTGTGTTTTTTTTAATTTTTTTTAAATTTTTTTTTTATTTTTTATTTTTTTTTGTGTCTGTCATCAAGTTTTAGGACAGTAAAAGTGCTTGGATTTCCCAGTAGTTTTCACAAGCGCCGGGAAAAACAACATAAAAATTAAGGAAAAACGGGAATTTTTACGCAAAATTGGTTTTCCAAAAAATCGATTTTGGTTTTTGGTGTAACTCTGAAACAAATGAACTTATATACATGCAATTTTCACTGGTTGTTTATATTTGCATTTTCTAAACACGATAACATTTTCAAAATATTTTGATTTATTTTGAACTGTTTAGGGATATTTTCATTTTCCATTTTTTTTTAGTTTTTTTTCTAAAAATATCAATAAAATTTTATTTGTTGGTTGCGAAAGCTTGAAAATATAATAGAAGGCTCCTAATATATTGTTTCAAAGGCAGATGAAAAATATTAAAAATCCTTAGTCACGATTTTTTTTTATAAGCATTTAAAGTTCAAAAATTGACAAAATATGGGAAAATCACGAAAATTAGCAAATTATTTTGAGTTAAGATTTCGTAAAAATTTTTCTTTTTAAATCTAAGATTTGAAAATTAAACACAATATTCCTTATAAGTTTGTCTACCTTTATCAAAAGAAAAATGTCTATAAGAAAGTCAAATTAAATTTTTATGAGCGTTTGAAATTCAAATTTTTACAACATTGAATATTCACTCGATTTCCCATGTAGCGATTTCCTTATTTTGTTGTAATTCAAAAACAAATAACTGTAGATACATGAAAATTTCACTGAATGTTTATATTAGCATTTCCTATACACCATACAATTTTGAAAATATTTTGACTCTTTTTGAGCTGTTTATGGACCTTTACAGCTTTCAATTTTTTTTAGTTTTTTTTTTCTATAAATATCAATAAAGTTTTATCTGTTGGGCCAAAAAGTGTAAAAATTTAATACAAGGCTCCTGATATATTGTTACAATAGGAGTTGAAAAATATTAAAAATACATAGGCACAGTTTTTTTTTATAAGCATTTAAAGATCAAATTTTGACAAAATTTATCAAAATCTCGAAAATTATCAATCATTGAAATTAATAAATTATAAAATGTTCAGTTTTTATAGCTAAGGATTGAAAATTTAAAAAAAAGATTCTCATAAATAGTTCATACTGTAGCCAAAAAATCTAAAATATATGAGCACAGTTATTTTTTACAGACATTTTAAGTTCAAATTTGGGACGAAATTACATAATCAAAAACCTAGCATACCTATTTTAGTTATTTTGTTGTGAGTGTATAATACTATTCGTGGGTACTTGAAACTTCTAAAGTACACTATATTATAATATATCTATGATAGTATCAGGGTTTGTTATTGATGTAATGATGTATAACGTGTTATAAGTACCTAATGGATATTGTGATATGATTAATTTGGAATTTATTATAGGTCAATTTTTTTTTAATACCATAGATATGTATATAATATGTCTTAAACCTAGACTGACATACCGTCTCCGCTCAGAATCGTTTTTCTTATACAATGATATTATATCGTTGAATTCAAATTTAATATCATCCATTATACAGTGACCCACTTGTAACCTACTGGCAGTGTTGTAAAAAATACTTTTAAAAAGTATTTGAGTAATTACTCAAATACTTATAAAATAAAGTATTTAAAATACCACTCAAATACTATCTATTGTAAAGTATTTGAGTATTACTCAAATACTTTTTAGAAGTATTTGAAATAATTTTCAAATACAAAACAAAAAATCAATTTATTTCTGAATCATTCATATATCATTCAATAATGTATTATATTAATCAAATATTTGAGTGTTGCATTTTAAGAACATTATTTGTTCAAAATGCTTATCTGTCATATTTGTTCTTTTTTTTGTTTTTTATAATTAAAAGTATGTCGTACCCGCATAACATAATATTATGTTGTCTCAGTACACACCGTACGTATACGAGTATACGACATACCTACCTAATGTTCGTATTATATTTCGCTATGATAATATACTATATTGGTAGGTAGTAGGTACCGAAACGTACCGTTCCGATCGTCGTCGAGTGTCGACGATAAACAGACGGTTTCTCAGAGTAACTAATATTAATTAGCTATTAATAGACGAAAACTAAAACCAATATAGAATTGTTCATAAATGATAAATATATATTATAATATTATTAAGACATTATTATTTTACCTTAGCATGTACTCTTTTTAGCTGAACGCTGTTTAGTATTAGTTTAAACTTAAGTCTATATTTATAACTATATTTTCCATGTATTTTATTTCATTATTATCACTTCATGTTAATCTACTAATTGTACAATGTATCTATAAATTGCCGTTTGGCGTTAAATAAATAAATAAATAAATAAATAAATAAATAAATTATTATTTGACAATGAATAAAAAAAGTATTCAATAAAATAGTATTCAATAGTAAAAAAATATATTTAAAATACCGTTCAAATACTTCAAAAATAAAAGTATTTGAAAAAGTATTCAATACGGAAAAAAGTATTTGAATACTTTTACTCAAATACTTTACAACAGTGCCTACTGTACAGCAGAGCGACACCCACTTGCCCACCTTTTTTTTAAGTGAACATAAATTGAGGTGTGGGGGAATAGCTCTCACTTGTTACTTTTCATGTAATGTCAGGTGGGGGCTACAGCCCCTAACCAACATTTCATACCTATAGTGGCTAGTTGCACCACTGACCTACACTTATGTAATAGTATATTATATTCCTACTTTTGAGCATTTATACTCACGCATTTTAGATTCAATATGGAAAGATGAATGAAACGTATATAATATGTCGTATACCTAGACTGACATAACGTCTCCGCTCAGAATCGATTTTCTTATTCAATGATAGGTATTATATCATTAAATTCAAATTTAATACCATCCATTATACAGTGACCCACTTGTAACCAACTGTACAGCAGAGCAACTTTTTCATATTGCATTATTTTCAAACCGTTCATCTTAAATAAGTACCTTGTTATACTCACGCCATAGTATGCAAGTCATTTAATGATGTAAGGAAGTACTTTTGAGAATATCGAACCATAATGCAGTTAAATAAATTAATACCTATACGGCTATACATTATTTTTAAAACAAATAAAATGCCTACATTTATCTTTATATAATGTTCTGTAGTACCTACCTAAATGTTAACAGAATAGAACTAATTTCAAACTAAGCTGCGCATTAGATACCTACCTAGTAGTTACAAACATACCATTAGAAGATTGTTGTCAACTTTAACTGAAGTCCGAGTTATGTGATAATGAAAGATTAATCTATAATATTAATAAGTTTTTTTTTTTTTTAGTTGATTAAAAGTCTTTTTTCAATACATTTTAGATTAAATTTCAATCCCCTAGATTTTGGATAACTTTTCACTTTTGTGTTTTTGAGTTTTTGAAAACAATTTTTTTCAGGACATACATTTTGGTGGCAAACTAATAGATTGATGTTCGAAATGTTTGAAAAAATTAGTAATGTTAATAAGAATAATATAAAAAAAACTACAATCTCTCAAAATCGTAATGTTCTACGATTGATATCAATAAAATTATATAATATACTTATAGTGCCTTAGGTATATGTATTTTAAAAAATTATTCAACTACTGTAGTAAAAGTATAGCAGGAGCCTTGTACTAAATTTTCACACTTTTTGACCCAACAAATTAAATTTCATTGATAGTTAAAGAAAAAAAACTAAAAAAATTAAAAATTAAAAATGTTCAAAACGGGTCTAAATAGTGTGTACATTTTATCATGTATGGGAATTGATAAGATGTTATTTGGTGTAAATTTCAAGTATCTACAGTTATTCGTGTTTAAAATACAACAAAATAAGAAAATCGCTATTTTAACAACATTTGAACTTTAAATGCTTCTAAGAAAAAATTGTGACTGTATTTTTAATATTTTTCAATTGATATTGTAACAATATATAATATTAAATGTTCAAGCTTTAAAATGTTATTGACATTTATAGAAAAACACTTTAAATTTTAAAATTGGAAACTGAAAATGTCCATAGGTAAACCATTCAGAAGAAGTCAAATTATTTTGAACATTTTATCGTGTATAGAAAATTTTAATATAAACATTCAGAGAAAATTGCATGTAACTGCAGTTATTTGTCTTAGAGTTACACCAAAAACCAAAATTAATTTTGTCAAAAACCTATTTTGCTGAAACATTCCCGTTTTTCCTCAATTTTTATTTTTTTTTCTCGGCGCTTTTAAAACTATTTTGCACGGAACCACTTTTCTCGCACCATATTTGTTGCAGATCTAAAAAAATAATCACAACACGTAAAGAAGAACTTTATCTGTGTAACGGGGTGCTTTTTTTTAATAGCACTATCCAATCATTTTTATTAAGCAAAAGAAAAAACCAAATTAGATTAAATTGAAGCATTATTTAAGGTACATCAGCCTAAATGGAAAAATTTTTTTTAAATTAGGTACAACATAACAACTAAAATAGTTACTCTTTATATAATTGTGAAGTATCACCTGAAATTTGAACTTAAAATATTTATCACAAAAAAAACTGGGTTTATATATTTTTTAGATTTTTTAGGTACAATATAAATTACTTACAGGAAAGTAGAAACCTTATTTTTAATTTTCAATCCTTAGCTATACAAATTGAACAATTTATACGTTTTTAAAAGCATAGTATTCTAAAAATTTGAAGTAAAATGCTTGTAAAAAAATTGTGCTCATACATTAATAACATTTTTAAACTGTTACCATAACAACGTATGAGGAACAAAGAATTAAGTATTTAAGCTTTCTGACCCAACAGTAACATTATTATGAACATTTATAGAAAATCAACTAAAAAAAAAAAAATCAAAACATCTATAAATCTCCTAATACGAGTCGAAATATTTTGAATATTTTATCATGTATATAAAATGATGAATTAATCATTTGCTACAAATTTCAAGTACATTTTTAATGTGTACACACTGCAAAGTTCCACAAAGAAACTAAAAAATATAATTTAAATAGTAGATTATAGATATAATTTAAGTATAGCTTAATTTTTTTATTTGAAAATAGTATAAATTATAAAAAAAAAATTCTTATCAAATAGGTATTCAAAATAACAAAAATATTTAAAACAATACACGTGTCATCATAATTTACACAAAAATTTGTTCATATAATTATTAACAACGAGTACTACTGTAATCTGATTAATGAAAATGATGTGGTCTATCGACAACTACTCCACCAAAAATTTCTACTCCATTTATTGACAATCTTTCCAAGGTCCAAGTATTGGTGTTAGGGTTGTAAATTTCAAAAGTATCAACAATAGATCCTGTTTCTCCGCCAAAAACATACAATAAACCATCTAATATGGCTACTCCTATAAGATAATGTAATTTAAATTCAATATATTTTTACAAAGGTCGCCCTAAAAAATATTTTTTTTTTTATTTTTAAATGCAATCTACGATCTATACCACATGGCACAATAAGTAGATGTGAATGAGATTAGTCATATACAAATAATTATAAAAAAAATACATCATATCCTTAATAATATTTGTACATAATACGTGTAAAATTTTTGAGGAAAGCAGCCACCCATTAGTAACACTTCAATTTGCCTTACATTTTTTTTAATTTTTATATTTTCAGTTTTTTTTTTTTCAATTAATATTTATATTAATATTAGGTAGCAATAGATCACGACACCATTTCCGTTTCAACCGTCTCGGCGGATTACCAGGGATAGTAGGATTGGCAAGATTTCTGACAAGAGGTTTGGGATGGTCTAAAGTGCGAAATGGAAACGTTTATAATATGCTTTAGCTTCTTCAGAGACTGACGGCATTTTAAGGTCTGTATGTATAGTGTGGTTAGAGACATAGGGAGGGGCATTAACTAATTTGGGAAGTGCTATGTTTTGAAATGTTTGGATTTTGTTTATGTTAGTTTTTTTTGCGTTTCCCCAAAGCTGTAGGCCATATGTCCAAACAGGCTTTAGTAGTGATTTATAGATTAGTAATTTGGTATTGATGTGAGTATATTTATTATTGTTGATGAGGTTTTTTAGTAGTCGTAGGCGTAAGTTGAGATTAATTTTTTTGGACTTAATATGCTGGGCCCAGGTCAGTCTTTTATCAATGGTCAAGCCAAGATATTTAACATTCGAAGCACTGGGAATCAGAGTATTATAAATAAAGACATCAGGGCAAGGGGTGAGTTTTAGGGTGAACGTCGCATGAACCGATTTGGTTTGACTTATTTTAAATCTCCAGTCGGTGTACCACTTCTCCATGAGATTGAGGTGAGATTGGAGATTTTGAGAAGCTATGACGGGATCAGAGTGTATCGATAAGATTGCTTTATCGTCTGCATAATCGGCAGTTAGTGTATTAGGTGTCGTTGGTTGGTCTGAGGCAAATATATTATTGTAAAGGGTAGGGGAGAGGATACCACATTGCGAGACACCAGCTGATATATTTCCTATGGAAGAAAATTCATCACCGACACGAACTTGAAAGTGGCGATCGGAGAGATACGACTTAATAATAGCGAAGTACGTAGGATGAAGAAACTTTTTTAATTTATACAGAAGACCATCATGCCATACCCTATCAAAGGCCTGAGCGATATCCAGAAATGCGCTTGTACAGTATAGTTTTTTCTCTAGTGAATAAGAAATGGTGTCCACAACTCTGTGAACCTGTTGGATGGTAGAGTGAGAAGAGCGAAAACCGAATTGTGTATCAGAAAGGATGGATTTTTCAGTAATAGATGGAAGGATACGTTTTAATATAAGTTTCTCTAGAATTTTAGCGAAAAAAGGGAGTAAACTTATAGGTCGAAAAGAGGTTATTGAGTCAGGTGGCTTATTAGGCTTGGGCACTAGGATGATGATAGAAAATTTCCACAGCATGGGAAAGTATGATAGTCTAATAATGGAATTAAAAATATGTGAAAGATGGATAAAGGCTTTATTAGGTAGACACCTAGCTACTTCAGCAGTAATCAGGTCAAAACCTGGAGATTTCTTAAGGGAATATTTATTTATGGCAAATTTTATATCGTTATGAGTGAAATGTTTAATAGGATTAGATGGCAAGAACGGTGGGGAGTTAAGAAAATCTTCCACAACACTAGTATTGGTTTGAGAGTAAATATCAGGGTGAGGTTGAAAAATATCAGATAGATGTACTTTAAAAAATTCAGCTTTATCAGTGTCAGAGGTGACATAACTTCCGTAAGGATTTTTAATTGGCAAGTTAGAGGTTTTGAATTTACAAATATTTTTAGTCGCTCTCCAAAGACTGCCATCTTTTGGTGAGAGTTTGGAAAGAAAATTAGTGAAGGTCTCAGATTTATGTTTTGCCAGAAGTTTTTTAAGATGATTTATTAATTTATTGTATTTGTGCTTATGAGAAGGAAGACGAGTACGTTGAAAAATAGCTCTAGCTCTGCGTTTTTCTACTATTATATGACGAATATATTCTGGAAGAAGAGGGTTATGAAATGAAGTTTGAGCTTCTGAGGTAGAAGACCATGCTGCAGATTGAATAAGTTTTGTAAAATTATTTACAGCAAGATCAATGTCATTAGTTGATTTTAGTTTTACATTTAATTTTATTTGTTGATTAACAAGATCATGAAATTTGTTTTTATCGGTAGAGGGCTTAAATAATTTAGGAGATTCAAGACGTGTTAGAGGAGAAGCACTTATAGTTAACAAGATAGAGGAGTGGTCAGAATTTAATTCAAGGAGATTTTCGGTGTAGCAGTTTAAGTTACTAGGTATCATGGTCACAAAGATATCTAAGATATCAGGGTTTTTGCGTGCCCTAAAAAATATAATTATTATAGTCACTACTCACCAGAGCAAAATCGGCATAAATTCATATCAGCTATAGAAGACCAAACTCCATCACTTGGTCTATAAACCTCAACACTTTTAAGAAACTTTCCATTAAAGCCACCAATTGCGTACATAAGACCATCCAAAACCCCTACACCAACACCTTGACGACGCTCAGACATTTCTGCAACCGGAGTCCATATGTCAAGTGTGGGATCATAATATTCAACAGATTTCAAATTGATACCATTACAACCTCCAACCTACACAATTTAATTAAATAAAATGTAAAATAAATAAATAAATAATAATATGATATATTTATTCACAGCGTATAGACGATTATTGAGTACACCAACTCCCAAATGATTTCTCTCAATTGTCATACTAGACACCATTCTCCATTTTTGGGTAATGACATCAAAAACCTCTACACTTTTTAAAAAACTGTTGCCGCGATATCCGCCTATCTAGAATTACAGAAAATATACATTTTTAATATAAAATAAATAAAATATTGATTTAACTTACTGCATATATACAATCATCCAATACACCAACTCCCAAATCCCTTCTACTAACTAACATGTCGGCCATTGGAACCCATGATGGTGATTGTGAAGATACGTCAAGCATACTAACAGATTTAGAACTCGATCCATTTACACCTCCCACGGCAAACACAAATTGATCACGTATTACACCAAAACCAGCATACTTCCGACATTCATTTATTCCTGGTGCATTCTCTCTAAGGTTGGTTGCTGGATCATACCATTCTGTATAACACATTGGCGATGTATTAGACTTACTGAACATTAGAAGAACCTAATAGAATTCAATCGAAAAAATTATTGTGAAGATAAATTAATCAATTTGGAATCATACTTTTTGAAAACCACCAAACTGTCTAGGTTTAAACCTAATTGTTTTTGGAATGATGAAATGCTGAACTAATTTTTGATGATTAAAATGTAATGCTTCGATTATATAATCTTTACCTAAAAAAATTATAATAATAATTCATAAAATGTATAAATCCATAATGATGGCATATTTATGAAAATAACATACATTTATGACTATTTTTTAGAAGAGGTTCTTCAGATATATTAATTAATATATCAGGCTTTAGTAATGGCAAACGTACATGTTCCATTAGTTTTGGCAAAAAATCTATTCTATGATCTGAATCATGTTTTACCCATTTGATAACACATTCAAATACCTACAATAAAAAATATTAAAAACTAGATTAAGATATAATAATAGTTTGTTCAACCATTCAATAGTGTATAATTATCAGAGGATCCCAAAAATATAATAGATCTGTGTTCCTACTGTTTATATTAAGCAAAGGAATATTAATTAATAATTCTTATATTTTTATAGTATTAAATAATATATATTATTTGTTATTTTTGAATACACATAAATCACAATATAGACATGCAGTAGAAGGTTTATGTGCTGCGTTTGCAAAATTGTTTGGGCCTACTGACTAATCAATGTGGTACGTGGAGGTGAAAGTTATGGAAAATTAATTACAGTCGGAGCCGACTACAAAACTTCTTTATCATCAAGGAGATACAATTGATTTGAAATAATTTTAAAAAACGTTTTAACTATTTTAGAGTTATTTAATATTTATAGACATTTAAAATAAGACATGTTTTTGTTTATTTTCAATAACAGTCAATAAAATTATTTTCTTTGGTAATCAAGCTTTATTGATTTTAGTTATTTAGTTTAAAAATATTATTTGTAGGAACTTAAAATTTTCAAGTATATTGTTATATTGTATGCATACAATGATCTTTTCATATGCACCTTTTCTGGAAAAATAATTAAAACTTCTCCAGAAATACAGTATTACTAATGTTTAATAGTAAAATAAATTAGTTTATCAACCATACCATAAAATATACTTGGTAATATTATTAAACCTTTAGAGCTCAGAATCCTTTTCGTTTACAATGATTTTATATCATTGAATTCAAATATAACACATCTGATACAGTGATCCCCGTAAAGTCTAGACATCAACTATACTGTATACTTGCCCACCTTTATATGTTGATTTTCCATACATAATATTAAAAATACAATTTGTAGTTTGCTTACTTTTTCTTCAAATGGAACAGCAAGGTCATTAGAGGAAATAAGCTTCACCAAATCTTCACAAGATAAGGATAGAAAATCTTCGCCTTTAGCTACTTCTCTGGAAATAACAATCATTATTTTTATAATAAATTAGCTACTTACTCTTGATATAGAGAATTAAATAATGTTAATCATACAAAAAATTTTGTTTAATATATGCTTCAGAACTTGACAACAAATCAGTACAGTTATGTAAGTCAGCAAACGCTCTGATACCAAGCCAATTTGATGGATTCAGTTGTTTTTGTAAAAACTCAGCACATACACCATTTACATAATCTAACTGCAATACATTTGCAGCTAGTAATAACACCTTAGAAATCAAAAAAAATTTCACATAAAATGATATTATGTTGTTTGAAGTCTATATAAAATTACATATTTAATTGATATTTAATTATAGATACCTGCACATTTTCTTTTGTGACTATAATTTCTCCAGTATAGATATAATCTACTAATAGTAGTAAAATGGTGGAATCTAATTCTCTTATTTTAACAATATCTTTATTGCTCTCATCAAAATTATTCAACACTGCACGGAAATATGGACTAGCTGCTATTAAAACATTTTTATGTCCAATTACAATTTTACCATCATCTGCTTCAAATCTAACATCACATAAAACTTCTTTTCTAAAAACGAAAATGTGTTACTGATATTTATTTTGAATGATAGTAAAATCATTGTTAACATACTTGCGTTGGGATTGTAAGTCTTCTAGTATTCTTACAGAGTGTGAGTCATTCCTAAAATTAGTTGGTTCACAGTCATTTAATTTCAGAACTTGCTTTAGATTATTTTCACCAGATGAAGTCTGAACGGTATCCATTTTTTTTACTGACCCAACACCTTTGAAATTATTTAAACAATTTTGATTAATTTTAATATCAGTGTTAAATTTTGAGAACCTTGGACAGGCTAAAAATCAACAAAATAGTGCTTATTTTTTTATATTTTCCATTACGTATATTTTTAGAAGAACAAAGTTATTTTGAATAAGTTGGACCTAGGTATAAGGTATAACTGTCTTTCCCGAAAAATCTACAACCACTTTAAGGAACTTTATTTGTAACTTCACATCATGATCAGAATATTATTGTATAAGTATTATTGAATTAAAATAAAGTACATTATAGAATGTGATTCTTAGTTATTTTTCAATAAGTAAGTATGAATGCCTTTCCCAAAAAATGTACAACTTAGTTAGGTACGTAAAATTTTTTTCACTAAATTTTTCACTACAATATAAACTTCATAAATCCACATATAGATGCTCAAACACAAACAATTGATTATTTATGGAGACACTTAAAAGCGCTTAAAAGTAAAATGTAATATATAGGTAGGCACATGGACCAAAAAACCTAGTCGAAAAGCAATTTATTACAGGAGGCGTTCAGTCAATCTGTCCTAAGATTTTTTTTTTTAAGAGACAAAAGACACTTGTATGAAATAGATTTTTTCCTACATAGATAATCATAGGTCCGACGTCCGACCATGGGTGGTATACCCATAGGCGTTACCTATTCAAACTGTGTTATCTGGCTGATGCCAAACTAGCTATTACTAAACTATTACTCTATGGGGACCGCCGACACAAGTGGTCATCTTTTGTAGAGGGCATACGTACCTATGGATTTCTAATTCAAAAGTTTGTGATTTTGTTAAAATGCTTACTTTGTCGCGTGTGCCTGCGCTTCATATTAAGGCGGCAGCGGTGTCGGTGTCCGGCTTAGGAGACTGGAGGATCGTTCTCAGCGTCGATGGTGGAATGGCGGTTTCGGCGGTTGGCGACTGGAGAGTGACGACACTGACGACAGTACAACACGTCTTCAACAAACAATTGCGTATAAAAAAACGCGACCACAGTTCATAATATATCTATGCCAAGTCTACGAATTGTACCGAAATTGATGATGTACGTTCTGTTAGCAATATTTGATAAGAGATTTCAGGGGTTCACAAAATCTATTGCTATTCGTCAATTTGTACACAAAGTTGCCTATCTTAATCCTGAAAATGTATTGCTAACGTTCAATTGTGTTTTTATTGTCTACCCGATTGCCATAATATAAATGTTGCTTATGAAAAAATCTATTGCCATTATTCAATTTCTTTATTTATGACTTATTCAACTATCAAAAAATCTATTGCTGTTGTTCAATGTCTTCCTTTTATTAGTTTATTACATACATGATACATGTACAATACTCAAAGTAATAATTGTATCGGATTTATAATTGTTTTCTTTTTGAAGAGAACTGTCTATAAATAGTTTTCTCTTTACACATACTTAGTACGTGGCGGTTTTGGGGGTGAGGCAAGTGAGGCACCGCCTCACTTGTAATTTTTACGAAAATAAAAAATATTTGGTTATTTATATTGGTATTTTTTACTATTTTTAAATTTAAAATTTTAATCGTATAATTTAATTTTTAATTTTAATTTATTTATTTATATTTATTTATTTTAGATATATATTTATATTTATATATATATATATAACGACAATATTGAATATTATTTTTTTGTACAGAACTTGTGCGAACGGCCTGCGAATGGCTGCGCGTCGCTGCAACGTAACTTAGTACTTACGAGCTATTATAATATTAATAGTTTCCATTTAATATTGCGTCCGGCCCGGCACGGCGCCGCCGCCACCGCCACCGCTAAAGCGCTAAGATCGACAGGGGGCCTATTCTTGAAAGTAGTAGAACGATAGTCGTATACGAATATTTGTACTTTTTCTACTACTTTGACAAAACCGTATTCTTGAACGCCGGTCGTATACGAACGGATTCTATTCTACTACCGGATTCTACTACGAACGGGTCGTGTGGTGTATCGTAGTAGAATCATATTATTCGTATACGAAAAATCATTTACGCTGTAATATCGCCCGATTTAATTAAGCATTTATATGAACCTAGTACCTAAGCTAATACACTTTTTAATTATATTATTATTTATACCAATATTAATGTATTATATATTAAATTTCATACATTTTTTTCTAATACCTATGATCATTATAAAGTTAAACAACATTATGTACCTATGTAAAATGTACATATATTATGTGAAAGTATAGAGTATAAGTGGAGTAATAGATAAACATTTTACGAGGTACTTGTACCACTCCCACTCTAAATTTGATTTTTATGTAAGTATTAAAATACTCCAAGAGATATTCCTGCTTCAGAATATAATATTAATATATATTTTTTTTATTAAAATCAAGACTCGGCTTTGTCATTGGCTGACATTATATTTGAATGTGTTACGTTCAAGTAAATAAAAAATTACGATAAAAAATGGTAAAAAATATAATTTTTTAAAAAAGATTATTTTGTAAAAACATATACAAGCTATACAAAATAATAATTTCAAAAACGTTAAAAGTTAATAGTTTTTGATATAGTGAGTAGTTCATGATAAAATGATCATCCTGTATAATAATATAACTGAAATAACTATAATTTATTATGGTGCATTCCAATAATAAGTATCTACTACTTATTATGACTAAATAATAGGTAGGTATTTACCTATATAATTATATATATATAATATATTTATATGTATCCCTTAATATTTAATAATAAGGTTTATTAAAATATATTAATCACCTTTTATTTATGATTATAATTATTTTTATACAATATGCATCAAACACATTACGATATTAATTTATTTCTAACTTAATTATGTTTTGAAAGTTAAGATAATATATATTAAAAACTAGTTGATTATATCTGTGCACGCCAAGACATCTGACGTAACACATTCCCGAAGGACCACTCGGGGAAACGCCCGAGAACTACTATGATTGTGGTGGGTCAATGCCACCACTAGCGCCGACTATTTGGATGGGTAGGCAACTATAGGTGCTTTCGCCTGATGGTTGGTGGGTAGGCAATTCTACGCACGACGACGACAACGACGAGGATAGGAAAGACCTACTTGACGGAATGAGGATGGTGCAGGCTAGTTATGGGGAGGGGGGTCTCTGTGATCGATTCGGTCTGGTGCAATGACCACAGAGCTCACAACAAACAGGAACAATACTTAAATCTATCTTAAAACTATTCGAAGTCTTGTGCTGTGGTTGAGCGGGACCGACGGTGATCTGGACGACCTGGGCGGCCTCTCACACAACGTTCGTTGCTGGCGGACTTACGCGGACCTGGAAGTCGCGATGATGACCTGGGCGGCCTCCCACACACCACGGCGAGTGCTGGCGGACTTACGCGGGAGTAGGTGGCACTTGATGACGGTGAGGCGCACAGTGTACGTACAAGCCGCCGGATCAGGTCACCCACGGATGACAAGAGTATAGAGCAATAATATAAAAAAATAACTCACGGTTGGAGTACCTAGTAACAATTGGACGTTTATTATAACCAATAACGATGATGCCGTATTGCCGTTGCAGTAACGGCTTCCAGTAGCGACGCACGTACCGCAATGATAATAATTTACAAATTGGTGTGTACCAAAAATACGTACACATATAATAATTTATGGTTGGTGTGTACCAATAAATACGTACACCCGACAACGATTGTAAAAAGACACGAAAAAAAGAAAAACGCTGCAATAGCGGAACAATAATAATTATGTTAACGATTAGGATAGAACAACAATAAATTAACGTGTTTATGAACGAGCGATACAATTAATGAGAGTGTGTGAGTGTAACAAAACAAAACAAGGGCGTTGGCCGCAATAATAAGATATCACGAAAAAGACAAAACAAAAACATTGATAATCGCGAGGCCAACGACCTAGCAATAATTATCACATATAGACAAAACAAAACACATATGGTAAATAACAATTACAATAAATCACGGTAGGAGGAGGAGGGACGATGTCGCCGTCGAGCTGATTAGCATAATATCATATTTGATAATTTTCAGCGCCAACAATATCTATATGCACTGCATATCATATTATGTTATGACTTAAGGATTATTTAATTAATAACAACAAGATTTCGAGAAGTACCTACTAAAACAGAAATGCTTAATTATTAATTGTCGACTTAATGTTATTTTTTTTTTAATATTTTAAATGTTAAGTGATTAATTTAAATTAATACTAGAGCTATTTTCTTAAACATGTACCTACAGTGATATTTGATTATGGGATAAATATTTTTATTTTAGATATTTTCTTAATATCTTATGTTAGAATTTCTGTTTGTTTCATCAATATTTATAATATAATAGAAACTTCAATTATTAAGTATCTATTTATTTTATTTATTTGTTTATTTAACGCCAATCGGCAATTCAAGAGATTTACAATACAAATTATATACAGAGAATATTAAGTAACAATGTGATGGAGTAATCTTATATAAAAAACGAGGTGAAACATAGTAATTTACAGAGCAAACAACTAAATATTTAGTACAAATAAAAACATAACAATATAATGAAACTAAAAACTAACTAACTTAAGTAATATATACATTTAAAATATCATGATCTATTAGTTATTGAGCAGACGAAGCATTCTGTGTAAAGGATGGTTATGAGAGTAGTTGAAACGGTGAGAAGGGACAAGGAAAAGTGAGTGATTTCTAGTGTAATGTACAGGAACGCGGAAAGAGATAGAGGAAAGAAGGTCAGGGGCATCAACAGTGCCATTAAGAAGAGAGGTGACAAAGGAAAGGTCAGCCTCTATACGGCGAGAAGAAAGAAGAGGGATATTCAAGGAAGATCTAATGGATGAATAGTCATGGGGTGGGTGAACAATCTTGAGCAGAAAAGCAGCGTATGAGAGGAATCGATTTTGAACTCGCTCTAAGCGTAATTGGTCTTTAGCCAAATATGGATGCCATACAACAATTCCATATTCCAAAATAGAGCGGACAAGAGAGAAATAGAGGGAACGAAGACAAGTGGAGGACGTGAAAAGGCTAGTGTTGAAACCTAGGACTTTTAAGGCTCTACCAACTGTTATATTAATATGCTGTTCGGAAGAAAGAGATGGAGTTAGGTAGATACCAAGGTCTTTGACAGAAGAAACACGTTCGAGTGGGGAGCCATTGAGGGAATAAGGGAAGATAATATGTATTCGCTTTCTGTGGAATGTCAAACTATGGCACTTGTTGAGATTGAGCGTAAGGCCTATACGCTGAGTCCAGAGACAGAAGGAGTCGAGATCTGACTGAAGTTGACGGCAGTCGGAGATAGAAGCAACTTTAGAATAAATTTTAATGTCATCCGAAAATAGAAGGACTTTGGAGAATGAAAGGTAATTGTTAATTGAGTTAATAAAAATTATGAACAGTAGAGGACTAAGATGTCCTCCTTGAGGGACTCCAGAAGGAGTTATAGACAAGTCAGAGGTAGCACCATGGATTTTCACAAATTGCATTCTTGGACTGAGATAAGATTGGAGCCATGATAGTAAAGGGTTCCCAATACCGAGTGATTCTAGTTCAGAGATAAGATGGCTATGGATAACCGAGTCAAAAGCTTTACTAAAGTCAGTGAACACGGCATCAACTTGGCAATCGGACTCAAAGCTCTCCAGAATATACGACGTGAGAGCTATAAATTATTACTTTTCGCCATTCATGTCATTCTTTGGCCGGTTCGGGGATGCTGTTTAACTTAGTTTGGCATTCCACCCACATTTTTTTTGCTATTGCCGTTGTAAAATTTATGGAAAACTTGCCTCTCCTTAGAACGGGGTGGTTTTCCATAAATTCCACCAAAGCTTCTTTTTGTGACGGTGTCATCGACTTTCTCGCCATCGTACAAAAAAAAAACAGAAGTAAAACAAAAAGAGACACAGGGATCGAGAACGGATAGGTCGCTATAAAAAAAAAAGAGTGTAATATTGAAATATTATTTTGTATTTTGAATTGCCACTAATTGCGCGTGCTCATACAAATTTCGACCAATGAACGGACGGCATTGCGACGTTGCCGTTCCGCACCATTCGAATAATATTCGTGCACGACCAGTTCTATTACCAACTATTCTATTGGCGTTCAAGAATACGGTTTTGAGTTGGTAGGTAGTAGAATATCTACCAGTAGAATGGTTCGTATACGAATATCGTTCTACTACTTTCAAGAATAGGCCCCCTGATACTCTCCGTGGTTTTCGCCCTGGCGTCGCGCACCGCCGAACTCTGAAACGTTTCGTTCCCTCGAGCCCGGCGCTCCTGACTTCCGTGGTCCTGGCCACCCCGTAATCATAGTCATCCGTCACTCACCCGCAGTGAGCCCTGGGGTCTCCGTCGCCGCCGTCACGATTCGTCTTCGTGCAGCACTGCAGCAGGTGTCGTCACTGGTACCGTCGGGACGGTGTCGATGTCCGCGCCGGTACCGCTAGCCTCCGTCGTCGTGTCGTCGTCGCCGCTTTCGGACCGAAGCAGCCGGGCGCCCGCCGCGCCGCCAGAGGGTCTCGCGTGTCCTCGGCGACCACGAGCGCGCGACGGCCGCGATCTCGTCGCGCTACCGCAGGTGCAGGCCGGAGAACGTGTATCGGTGACTTACTACCGGTCAGTAGTATATATATACCAGTCCTGGCGCAGCACCTTTAATAATAATATATCAGTAAAAGATCACAAAGAAAACAATGTGCAAAAAGATCAGAAAATTGAAATGCAATAATAATTAAAAAAATTTTCGCAAAACTTATGAAATGCAATAATTATAAAAACATTTTTCACAAAACTTATGAAATGCAATAATAATAAAAAAAATCGAAATGCAATAATAATAAAAACATTTTTCGCAAAACTTATTAAATACATTTTCACCCCCAAAAATATTTTTCATAATACTTATGATATTAATAATTAAAATCGAAATGTAATAATAATTAAAATATTTTTTTAATATAATTGTTCTATTAAAAATAAAAATCGAAATGCAAAAAACTTATATATTTAAACGCGTGTCCAATTCGGACACGCGTTAAATATCAAATATTTTTCTAATCTTTTTGATTTTGATTTCTAATCAGTGTATTGAGATGGTTTACAAAATCGTTTCTATCTATGTTTGTTTTATAATGTCCCCAAGCTAATGTATCAATACCATTTTCCAAAATAAATCTTTTATCATCATACACACTTAAAGCTTTTTTGTTTTGTTCTACAGTAAAAATATCATGTTTCTTAGTTCTAAATAAATTTTGTTTAACATATTTTGATTCTTTTGTTAGTAAACATTTTTCAAAATCATTAAAACATATTTTATTTTCTACAACATTTTTTTTAACACCTTTAGCTTTTTTAATTTCTTTTTCAGTATCTAAGATTCGATGAGAATATAATTTAGATCTTAAACCTATAAATTCAATCATTATTTTTCCATTTAACTCATCTTTAAACTTGCCTAAAACTTTTTTGTTAACTAAAGGTAAACCATAAATATTATCTTTTGGATAATCTGATGTGTCAAAATGATCTAACATAATTTTCATATCTTGATAGAAATCATTAGTTTTTATTTCTAATATAAGTGAATCTGTATCTGTATATAACAATCTAACTCTATTTCCATATTTTTTCTTTATAATATTATAATAAAAATCATACATTAACATTTTAGATAAATCTAAAATACACATTCCTACATATATTGGTTGTTTGAAAGATATTTGTGTTCTTTTCATATGTACGGCAGCTAAATTTTCTGTAAAAATTGTCCTTCGATCAAAATTTGGTTTTGTAATTAATTTTTCTAGTTGGTATGCATTAGAACATAATCTTATATCAACATGATTTCGAACATTCATCATAGTACGTCCATAAACACTATTATTCATTAATTTGAAAAATTCTTTTTCAAACTCATTCTTAGCTTCTGATCTAAGATTAGTATTAAAATCAATATAAACTTTTAACCAAGGAGATTGACTAAATTCTAATACTCTATGAATTTTCTCTATCTTTAAACCTAAATTAATATATAATTTTAGTGTTTCATAATGTATTATATATTTTTTCTTATCATACAAAGTTGTTAATAATTTTGGAAGTTGTTTGTTATCAAAATGTCTTTCTGGTGCTAAAGGGGAATCTGAATGTAGATCATGAAGTTCTTTAGGGTAAGATAAATCGACTTCTAAAATATAACCTTTACATGATTTATCAGAAATATTCATTACATCAAAATCATTCAGATTATCAATCCATTTGAAATCTCCAGTAGGTAAATATTTATTCATTGCCCACCCATAAAGATTATTTGCATCCAAGTATTCTAAAAATATTGATTCATCCTTTTTTTTAAATTTATCTCCCATGTATTTATTATTTGCTTTTGAATATCTTTGACTGCATTGAGATAAGCCACCTCTGATTCCAGATTCAAACATCAATATTTGATCTATATCTTTTAATAAATCTAATTTTACTTTTGTCATTCTTAACATGCAATCCCACGCAAATCCTGGTGTTGTGTAATACCACATAGGATCTAATTTATAATTTTTTAAAGAAATGTCTCTAAAATTTTCTATTATATCTGTTGATAATAAAACATCGATCTTATTATATAAACTAGTGAATTCACGCATATTTTGTATATTAAACACTTTCCAAATTTTCTGTGAGTTTTCATATTCCTCTTTAGTTATATTTTTATCTGTGAGAGAACTATAAAATTTTCAATAGGAGGTAAACATGTTTCATTAAATTTTTCTTCACAATCCATATACTCATAGGGATATGCTAACTTTCTAGTAACTAAATCTAAATGTTCTTCAGGAAAATATTTACTAAGTTCTTTAAATTTATTTTTTAAATTTAATTTTGAATCATTTCTTAAATTATTTGTTAACTTTTCTAAAGAACTAGGTAAAAATTTGAATGAATCAATAAATCTTAATTCTGTACATATTTTTATGTCTTTACCTTTCCTATTTACTTCACGTGACATCATTTTTGAAAAAGAAATATATTTTTCCTCATTATTTGGGATTAATTTTATTTTTTCATTATCATTCCCAAATTCTTTTATAAATAGATGGGCATCATAACCTGAAAGATTGTGAAAAACAATTGGAATAAAACATGGATTTTGGTAATTAAGATTACATATAGAATGTGCTGCTCCTCTATATTCTCCAGTTAAGTGGTCATGATCCCGAACTTTTTTCATATTTATTTTTTTATTTTTTGTTTCTTCATTAAGTTTATCTTCAAATGATTTAATACGATACTTCTCAGCATTACATTTTTTATAATATTTAATAGTGTCAATAATTATTTTAAATTTTTTCTCTAAAACTGGAGGTAATTCATCTAAACATCTTTCACAAATATGACATTTATCAGATTTATTATAATTATTTAATTGTTCTGCATTCAATGTTTCCATAGGAACTATTTTATCATATAATTCAGAAATATTGAAATGGGCACATGATAAGTCTACCACGAGAACCTTTTTTAGTGTAAACTCCGCCGGGGAAGCAAAAAAAGGTTAGGTTAGGTGGAAAATCTAAATAGTGGAACATCTAGATAGTGGAACATCTAGAAAGTGGAACATCAAAAAATGGAACATCTAGAAAGTGGAACATCTAGATAGTGGAAAATCTAAATAGTGGAACATCTAGAAAGTGGAACATCAAAAAGTGGAACATCAAAAAGTGGAACATCTAGAAAGTGGAACATCAAAAAGTGGAACATCTAGATAGTGGAAAATCTAAATAGTGGAACATCAAAAAGTGGAACATCTAGAAAGTGGAACATCTAGAAAGTGGAACATCTAGATAGTGGAAAATCTAAATAGTGGAACATCAAAAAGTGGAACATCTAGAAAGTGGAACATCTAGAAAGTGGAAAATCTAGATAGTGGAAAATCTAAATAGTGGAACATCAAAAAGTGGAACATCTAGATAGTGGAAAATCTAGAAAGTGGAAAAGCTAGATAGTGGAACATCTAGATAGTGGAAAATCTAAATAGTGGAACATCTAGATAGTGGAAAATCTAAATAGTGGAACATCTAGATAGTGGAAAATCTAAATAGTGGAACATCAAAAAGTGGAACATCTAGATAGTGGAAAATCTAAATAGTGGAACATCAAAAAGTGGAACATCTAGAAAGTGGAACATCAAAAAGTGGAACATCTAGATAGTGGAAAATCTAAATAGTGGAACATCAAAAAGTGGAACATCTAGATAGTGGAAAATCTAAATAGTGGAACATCAAAAAGTGGAACATCTAGAAAGTGGAACATCATAAATATAATGTCTGCATACAAATTATGTTTTTAGATTCTGAGCAGATTGAGGAATCTAGTGGTTTTACAATGGTGTTTATTTATTCTTGTGTACAAAATTTCTACCAGAAGGAATGATTCGATTCAACAAAAATATAGTATCTTATTTTTTAGAAAATTGGATCAAGGTGGTACTTTAAAGAGGTCGTTTTTCGATTTTCTCAATAGTTATTTAATGCAACGGGAAAAAGCACCAACAAAACACGAAAAACTGGATCTTAATTTCTAATGCTTTGTATCACCATAGAAATTAATAAAAAAATGTGACGATTTAAAGTTTTTTACAATATAAAATATTGAGACTGACAACCCGTCTCCGCTCAGAATAGTTTTTCGTATGCAATGATATTATATTATATTTCATACAATCTATTATTGTACAGTCACCCATTTGTAACCTACTGTACAACAGAGCGACATCCACTTAAACGCTTTTTATTTTAATATTATTATATACACACGGCGTCCATAAGAAATTAAATATTCACATAACCAAATATGTTTTTTATAAATTCTTTTTTTGGTGGTTGAAAATGAAACAAAACGTTCATACATGTAACTATGGAGATACCGCCGACTGTTTGGTTTCGACGGAAAAATACACAAAATTTATAACATTATTAATAAAGTTTAAATTTGTTTGAAATTCTAAATAGATTGTTGTAACTTTATGTCGATATAATATCTTAATACTTATATATAATTATTGTACATTTTGCAATATCACGCATTCACGCCTACGGAATGGACTGCAAGCGTAAACGCAAAATCGACTATGGGGAACGGTGATCAGAAAAATCGTGAAAGCTGGCAATCTCAAAGGTAAGTGAATATTGTACACGTCATATTGTGCCAATTTACCTCCATACTGCCTTAAAAATAATTTATTTATTTAAATTTTCCTAAGGTATAAACTACTTTTTTGTGGCATAAATGCATTTTAGCTGCCAAGCGATTTTTAAATTTTTTTTCGGGAAATCTATGTACCTATTTCAATGAATTAAGAACAATAATGGTGCCATCGAAATATTCGGTCTTACTTAGTTTAAAATTTATAGCTTTTTGAAATCCATAATCCCATGGTTTTTTTCAAATTAAATTACTTTATTACCCAACAATTAAATAAAAAGTGAGTTTGATAACATGTAATTTCCGATTCGACTAATACCTATGTTATAGATGTAAAAACTCAAATTTTGAAAAAAAAAATCACTTAGAAACTAAACTGCATTTGTTTCAATATTTCATATTTTCAACCATTAGTTAACTCTTAGGTAAATCGTTAGGAAAGCCAATGTTAAATAAACAAATTAAAGTTTTAAAAAAAAGTAGATATAAGTAAAATAAAAGTTAACACAGAGATTTCTTTATGAGCAATAATAAGCTATTACTATTTTTTTTACTGTACGTATATGTATTGAATTCTTTAAATAAATTAGTACCTAGTTATGATAATACTATATAGGTACTATGCCTACCTATAAACTATAAAAATAAAATAGAAAATAAAAAATTTTTTTATTTTTTTGTTTAATATTATCTATTCCATTTTTTCTGTTGTTAGTTCCTAGTTAAATTGATATTAAATAGACTATAGAGAATAACTAGGTACTCTGCAAGTCGTATATAATACCGAAATATACCAATATACCTACCTACCTATAATACTAGGTCTAATACTCGATATTAGTGCTAAACATTTGTTTTTTAAATACAACACATCCAGTGGCGCATCAAGGATTTGTTTTCGAGGGGTTTTGACACTTATATACACCATAATGTATGTGCGGTGTTGGTGTTCCGATCGTAATTATTCGTAGGTAGGTGGTAATAGATGTAATAGATCATATATGTCAGATGAGCTAAAATTGAAAATATTGAAATGGGCACATGATAAGTCTACCACGAGAACCTTTTTTAGTGTAAACTCCGCCGGGGAAGCAAAAAAAGGTAAAATTAGGTTCATGTAAACTCCGCCTGCAGTGACAAAAATCTGGTTGAATTGAGTTAATGTGAACTCCGAGGCCAGTGAAAAAAATCAAGTAACAGTATATTTACACTATACAATTAATATAATATACAGATTATTATTAAACAAATAATCATAATTTTATAATAATAATAATTACCCTTATTAAATAAGTATATGCCAAAAAATATAATAAAATTAAAAATAAAAATAACAATATTCGAACAAATGTAACTGCAATGGTAAGTAACTATTACATAAAAAATAATGATAGACAATTGTAATAAGTAATAATCAAAAAAGGTGTAGGAATATTATGTTATTATGACATTATAATATGTTATATTAATTATAATATTTTCAACTGTGAAAGTGTGAACTAAAATTATGAGATACAATTTGTAGATATGCAAACCATTAAGTCTAATGTGAATCCATTATTATAACTATTTAGTAGCTACCCCGTGATGTTTGTACGTAAGTATATGATTTAACTCTAAAGTATAAAAGTTATACCTACCAAGTTTGTCGTATTCCACCTATGGTGGATTAATATAATCAATAGACAATAATACAAAATCCTAACCTAACCTAACCAGTAACCGTACTAATATCAGATGAATAAAAAAAAACCAAATTTAATAATTTTTAAAATAGCCTGTATTCTACCCAGAGGTTTAATCTACAAACAAACATTAATTTATATATATATATATTGACAAAAAATAATAATACAAATCAACAAACATGCCCAATTAACCAATAGCAAACAATATATAATACACTAATGCGCCACTGTTGTATTTTTTACATCCAGATTTCCTAATTTTAAGGTGGATTTTCCTGAAATAATATTTTCTTTCGTATCAACCTTTTTCTGGTAATTACGAAAATTTTAAAAAAAATTTGAGCCAAATCGGTCGAGCCGTTCTTGAATTTTAGCGAGACTAACGAACAGCAATTCATTTTTCTATATTATATAGATAACCTTCTCCTAGATTGGAGATTTGAAAATAAAGTGATAATTTCTTCAAAATCTGCTTTACCTACTTGTTATTTCTGATTAAATTGTCATTATTACTAACGCAAAACATCTTTCTATTAGCATTAGATTTATGCACATTCAAAATTGGCCCTCTAATAGAATTGAGTTGCCCATCCCTGATATAGGTAATCATTAGGATTTAGGGCATACAACTATAGAAGTCGGATGAGCTAAAATCGACAAATATTTAAATATGCAATCAAATCCATAAATCATTTCACCTTTTAAGTTACATGTCAACCGTAGGAGGTATATAACATAGGTACCTACCTAATAACAAAAATTTATTAATAGGTTCTATCAAAAATTCATAACTTCAACATATAAAAATACTACCTAATACATATAGAAAAAAAATAACAATAATATGATATATAAACCTAAAATTAATAAATACAATTTTTTCTATAAATGAATGTTTATCTTTTAAATACTTAATTACAAATTCGATATACATATTATATTATGATGCGAAGATTACATAATCGTGTTGTCAATGGGTGACATATTTACTCAAATCACTGAGCTACAAAAAAACGGAAACATAATTTATATGCGCTTATTAGTAAATGATAAATGATAAAACATTATAATATTATACATATATATTCAAGTAATAATTAATAACATATTATAGTATAATATAAAGAAAATGCATAAAAATTCAGTCAAAGTGAATTACAGATAATTGAGTGAAGTTAAAATACTGTGATATTAATTGTTATAAGCGTAAATCTGAGTAAAAATAATATAATAATAAAAATACTAAAAGGTACGTAACTGATTGTTGCTGGCTGAAAATAAATAAACATTCAAACGAGATAACCACGGATACTAGCAGGTCGGTATATCGACGCAGAGTAATAAACAAATTTAATTATTAATTTAGCTAAAAAAACAGTGTGCACTATATTTAACAATTTTTCTTTTTGGAATTTCGAGTCGATTTATATAGTATCTCCAAAATAATCTACAACCGAAAGGATCAAGTCAAGATGGAGGTGATGGCCATATATCAGAAAACCTTCGAATATCCAGGAAGTCGTAGGTAAGACTAATAATGAAATTATTAAATTCGGAGACATTGATCATTGTACAAATTATAGACCTATATGGCTATATCCTTCTATCTCTTTCCATAATCCAAAATATGTGAAAAACGATTAGAACAACGTTTGATTCATTTTTTTAAATCACATAATTTTTTACTACAGACCAATCTGGATTTTCGAAAAATAAAATCAACAAAATTTGCATTGTTATTAGCTTCGAATTTTATTCATTCTAGAAGATATTGACAATGGCAATAATAAGCTAGGTAATTGGTTTCAGGTTTGTATTTGGGTTAAAAAAAATGCTGTACATAAAAAAATATTAAAATATTAATGTGGTATTATTGGTATTGCTCAAGATGTGATTATTTCATAACATTTTTATATTATTTTTATTTATTATTATTTTTTTATATTACATTTTTCATGCTCCATTTTTATTTATATAGATTATGATGTGGAAATTGCATATTAGTGTTGTAAATGAGTGAAATATTCACTCAAATCACCGAGGTACACAAAAACTTAAACATAATTTATAATAATATGCTTATTATACATTTATACCCTAAATCATAATTGTACAACGCATATAATAAGACATTATAATGTATCAATGTAATAATATAATATAATATAACGCAAATGCATAAAAATTCAGTCGAATGTAATTTAGTGAAGTTAAAATATTGCGATGCTTGTTAAAAGCTTGAATCTGCGTAAAAAAAATATATAATAATAAACCTGACTGATAGTAGCTGGCTGAAAAGAAATAAACATTTAAACCACGGATACTACTTGACAGGTCGGTCGTATCTATATCGACGTTGAATAATAAACAAATATTATAACTATTTAGTTTAACTAAAAAAACAATATGTACCTATTTTATTATATTTTATATCTGTATATCCAGTGATTGTGTGACACTAATAAATTATAGGTAAAAACCAATTTTTATTTTTGGATTTTCAAGTCGCTTTATAATTTATAATAATATAGTATTTTCCAAAACGGACTACAAGCGAAAGCGATCACATTATGATGGAGATCATGAGACCATATTATAATATTATATTAGAAATCTGTCAAATATCCATGAAGTAGTAGGTAAGAATAACAACGAAATTATTTAATTCGGCGACAGTGATTCAATTTATATGCATTAAAAACCAACAAAATAGGCGCTAAAAAATATGAAAAATGCATAAATATACGCACTAAAATGTTTAAATATGCATGAAAATAAAAAATTAGCAATAAATGGTATTTTTTGAAAATTTAATTAAAAAAATTTGTTTCAAATTATTGAACCCTAAATTAAATACTTTTCTTCATTTTTGTTCTGAAATAATGTCAATAATGGTCAATGGTCGTAGTCGATATTTTTTATTTTGTTATAGGTTTTATATTTCAACGATTATTGATCTAATGTCATCTTTCATAAAACCGTTTACCTATACCTAAAAGTATAATATCTATTAATTTATTTTGATATTAATCTAAACAATAAAATTATAATATTATTTTCTTATTTTACAATGGTATATATTTCAAAAATGTCTAAAAAACCATCGAAATATGCACTGAAGTTTGAAAGATGAAATACCTATGCAATTAAAATTGTAAAATAAGCCCTTAAAATAGCAAAAAATGGTTTAATGTCCAATTATGCAAAAATATGCACTAAAGAGTGATCATTGTACTAATTATAGACCTATCTCTTTCCATCAATTTCCATATCCAAAACATTTGAAAAATGTTTAAAACAATGTTTGGTTGATTTTTTGAATGTACATAACTTTTTTTCTATTAACCAATTTGGATTTTTGATAAACGAATGATAAACGAATGAATTTGTAAACGAAGGTTATGTTGATTTATGATACACCCGAGTCTGCGTGTTTTTATTAATTTGTTGCTGATGATAATTCTATCTTTGAAATTGTGTGAGTATGTATTATTATAATTTCTTACCTGGTTGATGTTAGGTACTTGATTAAACGATGATAGATTTTAAGATGAGAGTTTTACAATGTTAGTTTTATCGAAATAACGTAAGCACAATTTTGATATGAGTAAAAGTTATTTTAATAATTCACAACAAGATATACAATTTGAATGAGTACGTTAAATTAATAATCGCAGTATAATTTTGGTAGCGAAATAAGACGGTGTGTGTGATAGTGTGCTACTGAGCTCCGACTCAACTGAAGGGAGCATTATTCTAAATATCGAAATGGGGGTTCTACTTATAGTATTGACCTTTATTGATACCTTGATGTTCCATATTAAATTTTTATTGTTTATTTAGAATAAGTGCATGGGTGAAATCAAATATATATAATAATATGGTTATTATTTATTAGTTGTTTTTGGATATATTTTATATTAATATCAGGGTAGGTATATGGCTACAGATATTTTTTATGTTTTGATAGTGTTTATTAGATATTGTATTGTCATTTGATTTCACAGTGAGTATGAATGTTGTTGTTCTGTATAATTTTGGATAATATAATTGGTAAATACATGGGTACAGATATTTATTGTGGTATTTTGGTAATGAAATATTTAATAGTATTATGATGGTATTGAATCATGAAGCTGTGTTGGTGAAATTATGTAGATATCATTACAGTACTCGAGGATCAGTCGTCTTAGGCTCCTTTTTTATTACTTATTTACATAAAATATCGTCTAATTAATTTTAAAATGTCAGGAAATATAAATATATAAAAATAATATTTGTTTAAGACGATTAGAGTATCAAGCATTAATAGAATCCATAATTAATTATAGTATTTCTATATGGGGAGTTACGTATGATGCAACTATGGATCCATTAAAAAAAATCCAAAACAAAATACTAAAAATTATTCTAAAAAAAGACTCAAGATACCACTCAAAATATTTATATAATGACATGAATGTACTACTAATAAAAAAATTATTTTATAAAGCGTCGGTAATTTACATAATTAAAAATAACCTTACTTTTAAAACTGAACACTCAATACTAGGCAAATATCTAATATCAAAGTACTATAACTATGCTCAAAAAATTAACAATATATCATCAATAGAAATAAAACACAACAACTTATTTAAGATTCTTAAAATAAATAATTACACTTTGGCTATTACAAGAACAAAATATAGAAAGACTCATAACAAACGTATATGATTACTGCATTATTTATCATATTAGTTGTACGACTTTAGAAATTATTGTTAATTTTAGTTTTATATTACCATATTATATTGTATTATTTAACTACACAATTTTTACATAATACTATATTATACAAACTATTACAAACAAAGAGAAGAAAATATATATTATTTATATTATAGTTAGGTATGTGAGAAATGTATATTACAAATTGCAAATATTTAATTTATAAGAACTGTTTAATGTATTTATATATCAAATTGTGAACTCATGGGCCCCCACACGTACATGTTCAGTGAGGCACATTATCTTCTTGAAGAATAAATTAAAAATTAAATTAAAAAAAAAAATACCTGCGAGTAGTAATAGAAATATTAAAAAAACAAAAATGAAAAATAAATGAAAATAATATGAAAATAATATATTCTGATTACAAATAAAAAAAAATTGATATCTTAGCATTTTTAATGCAAACGTGTTAATATTAAATATGTATTAACAAATAAATAAATAAATATTCTGATATGAAAAATGATCTTAATTGTAATTTGTGCAATTTGTAAATTTTAATGACTTTTTTGTATACATTTTTGTAAGTACCAGATTGTAATTTGTGTAATTTGTAATTTGAAAAAATTGTAAATAATGGTTTTCTAAGGAAGCTGTTCTAAAATATAGTTCAAACAACATTTTTAAACCCACTTGTCAAATAACATAATTTAAGTTACATCAGAATATGATGAGACAGAAGGTCCTAAGCCTTATAAGGTTAAGGAAAATATTGTTTGAGTATAATAATTTTCAACCAACAGTAATGACCCATTCGAAAATTTGGAGGTACGTAGATTATGTACGTGGATAAATGACTTTGAAAAAAGGTGTCTATTGTTCGTAAATTGTGAGCAAATGAGTTGTAAAAAGGGTAAATGTGCGCAAATGAGTTGACACCCTCAATTGCTCTCCCCCCTAAATTACTAAATGTGGCCCTGTATACTATTTACAATAAATACAAAAAATGCTTTATGTTTATTAAACAGGTGTGCGAAAATAATATTGCATATATGCTATATTATATTTACAAAATCTATTTAATATTATCTCACTTACTTGGTTTAGGTACCTAGCTAGTAGTTTACCTTGGCTGAGCTGTCCATACTCCTTGACTTACGTCCAGTGTCGAGTGATGTCTAGAAACAAATTAATAACATATATTTTATATAGATTAATAAATAAACCAATTTCTAATTGATGTCTAAGATTTAAATAATGAAAATCTACAAAAATATCCAGATTAATCTCATTGTGAGAATTATCAGTATCTTATTACAATATTGTGTAATGCACTTGTATTTTTTCAATGATAATTTACTAGTTCAGTCATATTTTACATCAAATATAATATTACCACAGTACTTGCTATCAATATATTACAGGTATATGAGTAAAAATTAATAATAACATTAATAGCTGGGCTGTATCACAATAATCACTTGAATTATTAACATCCAGAATAAACCGTTTAGGAGGTGAGACACATGAAATGTTACAAAATAATTGCAAGTTAAAAAATGAAACAAGCATGAATCATCATAATATTTTTGTTCAACAGTCTTATTAGTTTGATAAGTAAATACGACGGGGTATGATATGAAATCATTGTATCCAATACGAAAAACGATTCTGAGCTAAAACGGTCTCTCAGCCAATAATATTATTAAGGGTACTTATATTTGTTGATATTATTCAAGTGATTAAAGTATCTAATTTATTTTACTAGGTATAAGGCATTACTGAATTAGTACAACAACAGGTTATATTCATTTTTGGCAAAAAAATTACATTGGAAAATGTCATTGTGTGCATAAAATATAATAATGTACCCTAACAGTTTCATATACCAACGAATAATATTTTTAAATTAGGTACAACTAAAATCGTAATTCTGGGTTTTAAAATGTAATTTCGTCTAAATTTTAACTTATATAACAGTTACTAAAATTACTAAAATTTAACTAGAAATATCCGTAAAAAACAACTAGGTTTATATTTTTTTAGAGTTTTTGGTTACAATATGAACTATTTATGAGAATCCTATAATGTAAGATACAAATCTAGATAAAAAAAGTCGAGCGTGTAACAAGTACGCGGGGATGAAGTGAAACTTCTTTCAGTCATGCAACTGATATGAGCTATTGGAATAAAATAAAAATACACTTTACAATTTTATATTTAATAGAACTGTTTTTTTTTTTATTATTATTTATTTTTAACTAATGATACAATGGGCTTATGATAGCTGAAATAAGTTACATACGCTTTTGATTGTACATTATTAAGATATCGTGTGAAAATAGCATATATTGTGGTTCCTGACAGCGTTGTTGGAATTTTTGGATCATTATTCATTGATAAATTGAGATGTTCACGAAAAAATTGTGTTAATGGTTCTGATCTATCTGATGCAAAATTAACATTAAAGTCTCCACTCAGAATCATAGGCAGTTTATTTTCTCCCCTGCCGAGTAATGGTGTACCTTTGGTAGAATAGGCAATCAACGATCTTTTTAAAAAATAAACTATATCATCTATTTTTTGATTTGGTGAGATATAAACTGCTACAATGATGATGATTGGTTCATTTTGTTTTAAACACTCAGCAACACAAAATTCACCGACTGGAGTAATTTTGGAATTATATAACTTTGATTGCCCTAGGATCAATTTTAAAATCAATTTTAATTTTAAGGATTTTATTTTATTTTTGACTTTGAGACCACTAGGTTCTTTCGTAATGCATGTACCAGAAGCTTCGTCAGCAAACTGCTGGGAAGAGTTGAAGGCTACTAAAATAAAACAAACCACTGGCAAGGGTTGAGAACGTAATAGTCTATTGACCAAACTTTAAGTTAAATAAAATGACAATCTTTTTTGTTGTAATAATAATTCACAAATATAATACCGATAACATAGATAACATAGATAATATAGAAACACAGAATTTATATATAATATAAAAAAATCTAATTAATATAATTAGTTGTTATTACATAGGTACTACAAAAATAATAAACTACGTTTCTATGTTACCGGTTAACCGATGCACAGCTGGTCCGTGACGGCGGCTCGTGACGGCCGACCGTTATGCCGACCGTGCCCGACCGTTGTTTATTTTTTTTGTACCCTCTGTAAAGAAGTTTCACTTCAAAAAGTATTTTCTACACAATATTTATCTAGATAAATTTAAATATTCTATCTTCATATCAATCTATATATATTTATTGAGTTAGGTATAATCTAATATAATAATAATATTATCTAAATATTATTTTTACTATATGAAATCGACTCTGCTTACATCAAAACAATTTCTTACTATCACGCTAACTCAAAAACTTTTCGATATTATTGTTTAAAATGTATTAATCATTGAGGTACATACAACTATTTTGGATCCGTATTCCGATGAAAAAAAATCGTTGATCGTGGAAAGCTGCTTTCATTGTTGATTTGTAGATCTTTGAATTTAAAACTATGTAATGGTTTTATATTGAAAATAAAATGAACAATTAATCTTTCACAAACTAAAAGAAGGAAAGTTAAAATCAATTTGGAATACTAAGAAATTACAAATTAAAACAGCAATCGGAAAAATATAAATAAAATTCGTGAAAGTAAAAACTGATGTACTTATATAGTTTAAAAGGTTTTTGAACAAAACTGAAACAATATAAATATTAATAATAAATAAACAGTGAAAATAGGTTGGTTTCCAGACATATTATTTGGCCAGCATAGTTATTTATTATAATATAACATAAGAATAAAATGTTTTTTAACGTTTTAAATTATGTTTGTAGCCAACACTCAATAATAATAATAAATATTATGTAACTACGTGTAGGTAAACATACATTATAGCTAGGGCCGTCTTAAATTCCAGGTAAATAAAAATTCGTGGGACCTAAAATTATAGATTAATTTAGTTAGGGTGTCAATATTGTAACTGTTATTTTATTATTGAAAGCAGAAATACGGTAAATATGTGAAAATTAGAGTTAATTATTTTGTATGCCTACCAGGTACGTGGGCTATACATTAATATTATATTTTATACAAAAAATTACATTTTCAAATGGTTAAAAATTCGGTAAAATTGCTATGTATAGATGCACAATAAACTGTATTACATATTTATACTAAATTACCTCTGTCGTGTAATACAGTTTTATTTAATATTATATTATAATAGCATAGCTTTAATTAGTTATGATGGTCATAAACAATGTATAGGTACAATGTTTATACACTGAAATAAACAAAATCAAACAATAATAATAAACTTATAAAAGTAGGTATTGACAAAAAAGAATTTCAAATCTTAACATATAATATTTTTTTATATTACTGACAATTAAGCGTGCTCAAGGTGCCCATATATTCATATTCATATTATATAAATTATGTTTATTTTTAATAATAAATTACATCACAATGTTAGTAATTTTTCTGTATCATTGACGCCTTTTAGAAAAGATTAAAAAAATTTGATAGCGAATTTTACGATAATTTAATGATACGCATGATACTAGAGGTAATTTTTGACACGTAAATAATTTGCCACCACTGCACTATAATATCATAATATAATCTATAAATGGAACAATGTGACTATTGTGTGAAAGATAACCGTATAAGCCTTCTACAGAAGGCCTATTTGTGATATCCGTTGTATTCTCCGTAGGTTAGGTTAGGTAATACTGCGGTTTCCATTTTCCTGTACTAGTTATTTCCAAACTAAAATTATTAATTTAAACTGTTTTAAGTAAATCCTTACATTCTATTGTCGCGTCAGGGAGGTTAGTTCCATGATGAATTCTGCTCCTTGCACTATACGTATCCAGTACTCCATTGCTTGGCGCCTTTCACTCACAGCACAGCTTCCAATAATCTGGTTGGCTTTGGGTCTCAACAATTCTCAATAACCGTTTAGATTAAAATGACGATTCAGCAGTTGTATACTTAGTGAAGTGATTGACGTAGTCGTTATTGGCATACTGCATTGCACTGTTCTTTCTTCAATTGTGTCTGATACTGTTTTCAATATGATGTCCGGCCATTTAACTTCCAAATATACCTAAATACATAATACTTACCAACAAAATTAACCACTTAATATTTTTTTCGAATACTAATTTTAAAGTTATTTCAGTACAAAGGTACAATATTAAATTGGCATTTGCACTAACTTCTGATAATTATACATTATAATTAGGGCCTGGATTTAAATGCCATAAAACCTACCTAAAAAAATGGCCAAAAAAATACATTTCAACCGCAATAATCTCCTGAAAAAATTACTTCACAATTGTTGTAACACTCACATAAGATAACACGAATAATATTACAATTTTAAACTAAATAATAGTTGTAAATATCACTGTTAATTATTCAGCACATGATTTTTCAGACTGATGTTTCCTTTACAAACAAAATTTAATTTTTTGTTCATTTTTCTGCCACCAAGGTAAATGTCCTATCCCCCCCCCCAACTTACAACCAGCCCTGTATGCATATAATGACGTTATTATAATCTGTATATAGAATAGCTAATCAGCAATAAGCTGTTTGATTTGTTGTGCAGTGGTTTTCAATAATTTCTTTTTGGATTTTTTCAGTATCTGCCATTGAATAATAAATACACGTAGGTACGACTCGAGACTTTTCGCAAAAATTTACAAAACATAATAGTATATAAGATACTAAGGTAGGTACTCACAAATTTGTACAAACAGCTGGTTTCATTTGTTACTTCACCAGATATGTTGCTGAGTCGTTGGTTTGAAATGAGAATCTTAAATATCTTTTCGGCGGACCTAAGACGAAGCGGACTATAATTAGTATAACAGCCAAGGGCAGGCGACTATGGCCACCACCGCGGCGGGAACTGTTATTCTTGACATACAAGCGCATCAACGCGTGTCAGAGTATTCTATTGACTCGCATATGACGACTTTTCAGACGGACTATACACACCGAATTATCACCAGACATATCGCACCGGGGCGGTATAATCGTGCTACCAAGGTATATACGTACTACAACGGTGCACCATGTAGCGTAGTATTGCCCTGGTGTACCTCTGTTTAACGCGGTGTACCTATTGGGGCGCGCCGTGGGACGCCCTAGTGTGAGGAATACGAGTTCTAGCAGCCGGCCAAAAATATAAAATATTTTAAAACAATAATATTTAGTGTGTACAATTTATTATTTTTAGAATACATTTTTTAAGTTAATACAAAACAAATCTTAAAAAAACTATTCAATATTATATTTAAGTAATACATTTTAAAATTAAGTCTAATCATCACAACTACTTTCAGCTTCCTCTTCGTTAAACTCTTTATCTTTGGAGTTTTAAATAATCAATAAATGTATTGCTTCTGGAGATAATTCAGTTGATGATCCTTTACTCTGAGGTCTTAATCCTGTTATAAATTTGGTCAGATGTTATCAAAAGAAAGTTAAATAAATCTGTATTTGTGTTAAAGCGTGATGTTCTCGCATTCGTATATAGTCTTTGTTCCGTGACTCTTGAGCTTCCTCAGATAACTGTCCAATAGGGCATATATTTTGATTGCTAAAGAGCTATGTATCAAAATTTTGTGTACGCTTGGAAGCATACGGTACCAATTATATAACTTTACATAAAGTTAAGCTGTTTCTCTGGCATACTCATCAAATCTTTCGTAATTTATTTCATGACCACTAGAAATCACTGTTTTTATTATTGAAAATTTATGGATTAAACGAACATCAAATCCTGGAATTCTTAAAAAATCTTCGAGCAACATTCCCCGTATTTGATGTACCCATACCCTGAACCCCTCTGTCAACTTTTAAACCTAATTCTTGATTCTTCCCAAAGACGAGATTGTATTTCTTTCTTTTTTTCTGAAATTTAATTTTTTTGTACTATAGTTGTTCTTTTAGTTGGTGGAGCCGATTCCAATTTATATGCAATTTGTAAAGTGCACTCTAAAAATTTTATCCAGGCATGCAATGTGGATAAACCGTACTTAAAATTATTTTCATTGATTTTAAATTTGTGTATTTGGTCTAAATTGTTCATATTTAGGGTTGTATTTACAAATAAAACAAACTATTGGCTTGAAGATCCAATTAAAGTGTTTATTACTTTGCCATCAATAATCGACATTACCATTGTATAATTAATAGACACAACATTATTATTTATACTTAATTTGAGGGGTTTTAGTTCTGAAATTTCTTTTTCCACTTTTTCTACTTCATTGTATATTATTTCTACCATCTCTTTATTATACATAAATTGTATTGGTCTACAATAGCGTGTAGACGAAGGTGTTGGATTTGCTCTGTTTCTATTGACCCGACAGTTGGTGGCAATAGTAATATTTATGACTTTTAAATACATTTTTCTACTATAGCAACAGGGTGTTGAATAGAAACAATTATTGATATTTTTAAAAAATTGAACTCAACTTTTACTATTAAACTTTTTTTTTATTATTAAAATACAACAAAATTTATCAACTGTATCAATAAATAATAAGAAAACAAAATAAAAATAACACCTTGTCATAACATTTTAGTCTTTTATACTTTCCAGTCTTTAGATTAACTTATTTTATAATATTATGTTACAAACATAAACTATAACTCTTATAATTAACATTGGTAAATGTAACAAAATGTATACATATAAATATATCATATGAATAAATAAAAAAGAAAAATAAAATTAACATTTTAGACTATTAATTTCTAGTCTTTGGATTTACTTTTTGTATATTATACGGTAACAAACATCATAATTAATTAGTTAATAAGTTCAACTATTAATTTTTATAAGTAAATGGTTAGAAGACTAGATGGAGTTACAGTTATATGTGAACTTGAAAAGCCCTCTGGAATATGGTACTGATTTTTGCGTTTTTCCAATAATTTGGGATCTATCAAATTCACAAATATCTTCAACAAACCCATACACAAAGCCTTTCTCTGTAAGTCATTTGACGTGTCTTTAAGCACCAAATGGCCGATTGTAAATAATTTGGATTAGGAATCTGGTATGTTTTGCTTCTTGGACCTCTTTTTCTAATACAGGCTACAGCCCATGGTTGTGTCTATTCACCCGCAAGAAGAGACATTTTACAAAATGTATAGTAAAAAAAAAAATAATGTATTTAAAATTATTATACTTAAGTTTCGACAACAATTATGAACAATTAAAATGTGTGAGTAAACGATTAAAAAATTATTACATTATAAACGGTGAGCTTGTTAATTCTTATACTCAATTATTTACAAATTACAATGAAAGTATAATTTCTTTAATAATTGTATGATATATATTCTTATTTTTTATTTTAATTACCTAATTATATAAATACGAATTAATACACTTACTTGGTACTATATAATGATCCATTTTTGATTTAGATAACTACACAACTATTTGTGTTCATATAAAATATCGAAAAACTGAAAAGTATAATATACTACCATGTGGTAGAATGAAATTCATAAGTCTTTATGAACCATACCTACATTTATCGGCTCATTAGTTAATGATTATCACATATTGCAGTATATTTGTTATCTTAAGATAAATGGCAACAAATATTGAAGTTTATAGTCGCTGATTACGTTGATTACGCTGATTACGCTGGTAACTAAAATTTACTAATTTTGACCTGCTAAAAGTTTCATTACTCCCACTGTGGGGCGTCAGCAATGTCAACGTGGTAGTGCACCACGCAACGCATAACCAGGTTCGCCATAGTCATGTACCCCGGTATATACAAATGGTGTACACGGTTACCTCGCACTTAGTAGATAGCGATCAGATTTTACGCCAGCGGCAACGGTACTGATCGACTCACACATTGTGGTGGCAAAACCATGCTACCGAGGTATACACCAAGCCTGTGCACCGCTAAGTGTATCCCGGTTACCACTGTTTGACACGGTGTACCTATTGGCGCCCGCATGGTTTACCTGGTGGTGCACCACGCAATGTATGACCTGGTTCGCCGTATAGTTCGCCCGGTTTACAATGGTGTACACGATTGCACCCAGTGGACAGCGGTCGGATACCACTCGGTGGAAAGCCCGTCAGATCCGTCTTCGACGGGTCATAGACTCTGAACTACGGAGGTTGATGGTCTGAAGCGGTCAGAATCCCAGTTGGTGACCGCGATGGTTGCCAAAGTGCCAAACTAATGTCTGGTTGTAATTATATTCAGCTTCGTCTTACCTGTTACATAGAGCGATCTCCGCACAGTAGGTACCTATATAGTTCAATATCCAACTAGATTCGACTGGAGGATATAGAAGACGACTCAGCTTTGGACATCTGCTCGCCTCCGATATCTTTGAATATCTGTTTGATAGGAGACATGTACGTCACCTACCTAATATTCCATAAAATTAAAAACAAAATGTAAGAAAAATGTTTTCAAATTTACATTAGTCGTAGTGATGAGGCCGTCAAAATATTAGCCATTTTAATAATTTGGAGTCGTTCAAAAATTATGTAAAATGTTTTGATCTGTCTATTATATAATTTATTTGTTAACTTTAAAAATAGTATTAAATACTATGTTTTTAAATATAATATATTTTTGTTCTTCTTAATTTTATCTTTTACTCTATTTATAATATTGCATAACTATACTTTGGTACTTCTTAATATCGACAATTACTAATTTATTATTTTATCAATTAATTTTAAGTTAATATAATATAAGAACCGCTCCTCCAGCACAAGCTATGCTTTTTAGGGGGTACTGCAACTAATTAATTTACGTATTTATATTATGTGTCTCATGTTGTTTTGCAAAATAAAGTATTATTATATTATTATAATATAACTATAAGTAATTTATTGCCTTTTTGGCTTTGGATAAATTTTAGCATTATTTTATTTTTAAACTAAAAAACCGTTAATTAAATAATATAATTTAAGACTATTAGCTAATAGTTCACGACACGAATTGTAGTTAATGATATAAAACGTCAAACGACACACTATACGCTATTAACAAAATAACGAATAACAGACACTGAATTTAGATAGGTAATTGTTGTGCGATTATTAGGTACTAATCTAATCTTAATCGCAACTTTTATAATGGTGTTTAAATTTTGAATTAATTATTACTCGAGATATTTTGTCATGGAATATTTTTGTCTTGCGATATTTTGTCGTGGAACCAAAAATACATACCTGAGTTATATTTTTTTATTCCCCTTGAGATTCTATATATCGAAACTCGATAGAATTATATTTTTTTTTCTATTGTTCTGTATTTTTAATGAATCTAAAACACGAATATTAGTGCGAATAGTAAAATAAATGTATCAAATAGTACAGTGCGTATTTAATAATATAGGTACTCAAGTCGAAACATATCTCATCGCATCATGACCTGCTATAGGAAACTAG